>CAUYTI010123841.1:0-45099 GCA_963575145.1 Galago senegalensis
TCCCCCTGGGTAGAGTGCCGTGGCATTACAGCTCACAGCAACCTCCAACTCCTGGGCTCAAGTGAGTCTCTTGCCTCCACCTCCCAAGTAGCTGGGACCACAGGTGCCCGCCACAACGCCTGGCTATTTTTTGGTTGCAGCTGTCATTGTTGTTTGGCGGGTCCAGGCTGGGGATTGAACCCGCCACCTTAGGTGTACGTGGCTGGTGCCTTAGCCAGTTGAGCTATAGGCGCCAAGCCAGTGATTACTTTAAATGTAAATGTATTGAACTCTCTAATCAAAAGGTTTTAAGTGGCTAAAAGGATTTTAAAAGTCAGAGGCAGAAATTTTCTTCCTCTAAGAGAATCAGTTTAGACTCAAGTACGAACATAGGCTGAAAGTGAAGGAAGAGAAAAAGATATTTCATGGAAATGATTACTAAATGAAAGCTGCGGTAGCGATACTTATATCAAACAAAATAGACTTTCAGTGAAAAACTGTCTCAAGAGACAAAGATGGTCATTGTAAAATGATAAAAGGATCAGAGGACATAACAATTATAAACATATGCACACCCACCATTAGAATACCTAAATATATAAAGCAAATATTGACAGATGTGAAGAGAGAAATTGACAGCATTATAATAATAGTAGAAGACTTCACTGCCTCACTGTCAATAATAAATAAAATATACAGACAGAAAATCAATAAAGAAATAGCTGACTTGAATGATGTTCTAGACCAAATGGACCCAATAGACCTGTTTCAAACTTTCTACCCAACAGCAGAAAAATACACATTCTTCTCAAGCATGCATTCTACACTGGAACATTCTCCAGTATAGATCACATAGAAGGTCACACAACAAGTCCTAACATATTTAAGAAGACTGAAATCATTCCAAGAGCATGGTGTCTCTTATAAGGCCACGAAAGAATGAGGTAGAAATCAATACCAACGAGAAAACAGGAAAATTTATACACTCATGAAAATTAAATGACACACTCTTGATAATCATTTCCTCAAAGGGGAAATCAAATGGGAATTTTAAAAAATACCTCAAATCAAACAGAAATGAAAATGCAACCTATCTAGGCTTATGGGATGCAGTAAAAACACTACTAAGAAATTCTATACCTCAAAGGAATTAAAAAAAGAACAAACTGACTGAGCCAAAAGGTAGCAGAATGAAGGATATAAAGAATAAAGAAATAAAGGAAATATTAAAGCAGAAACAAATCAAATAGAGAATAGAAAAATTGTCAAAGGTAAGAGTTAATTTTTTAAAAAATAAACAAAATTGACAAACCCTTAGCTAGCTAGACTAAAACAAAAATGAAAGACAAAGCATTACAATAGATGCCTCAGAAACTAAAAGGATCACAAGGGACTTTTATGAATAATCATACTCAAACAAATCAAATAACCTAGAAGAAATGAATAAATTCAAAGAAGTATATAGCCTACCAAGACTGAATTAAAAAGAAGTAGAAAGCCTGAACAGATCAACAACAAATAAGAAAATTGAATCAATAATTTAAAATCTCCCAAGAAAGAAAAGCCCAGGACCTGATGGTTTTACTGATTAGTTCTACCAAGCATTCAAAAAGAACAAATACCAATACTTCTCCTAAGAAATATAAGAGGAAATGCTTTCACATTTGTTTTGTGAGTCCAGCATCACCCAGATACCAATGCTATACAAGGACACCAGAAGTAGACCAGTATCTTGGCTAAATATAGATGCAAGAATCATCAATATTAGCAAACAAAATTCAATAGCACATCAAAACAATTATATATCATGACCAAGTGGAATTTATCCCTGGGACACAAATCAATCAGTGTGATACACCACATTAATAGAAAGAAAACTAAAACTACATGATCATCTTAATAGATGAGGAAAAAAGGCATTTGCCAAAGTTCAACATCCATTCATGATACAAAGTCTCAATAAAATAGATATAGAATGAACTTAACACAGTAAAAGCCATTTATGAAAAGCCATCAGCTAAAACCATAATCCATGGGGAAAAACTGAGAGCATTTCCTCTAAGATCTTACACAACGATGCTCATTTCACTACTTCTATTCAACATAGTACCAGAAGTCTTAGACAGAATGATCAGACAAGAAAAAGAAATATATCCAAATCAGAAAGAAACCAGTAAAATTATGTCTGTTTAAAGATGATATGATAAAAGCTTTTGCACAGCCAAGAGCACAGTAAGTAAAGCAGACAACCTTCAGAATGGGAGAATTTTGCAGGTTTTGCTTCCAACAAAGGTCTGATAACTAGAATCCACACACAGAGAACTTGAACTAATCAACAAGAAAGCCATTTCTATGTGGGCAAGAGACTTGAACAGAAAATTCTCTGAAGAAGATAGGCATATGGCCTATAAACACATGAAAAAATGTTTATCATCTTTAATCATCAGAGAAATGCAAATAAAAACCACTTTGAGATATTGTCTAACTCCAGTAAGATTAGCCCACATCACAAAATCCCAGAACTACGGACGTTGGAGTGGATGTGAAGAGAAGGGAACATTTCCATACTGCTGGTGGGAATGCAAGCTAATTGCTGCATAACTGTAATTTTGCTACTGTTATGAATCATAATGTAAATATCTGGTATGCAGGATGTATTTAGGTGACCCCTGTGAAGGGTCATTCAACCCCCAAAGGAGTCATGACCCACAGGTTGAGAACCGCTGCTCTACTAGGTATATACCCAGATGATTGAAAATCATTTCACAACAAAGACATTTGCACCAGAATGCTTATTGCAGTCCAATTCATAATTGCCAAGTCATGGAAATAGCCCAACTGCCCATCAAATGGATTAATAAATTGTGGTATACGTATACCATGGAATACTATGCAGCCATAAAAAAGATAGTGACATTTACCTGTATGGAGCTGGAACATACTCTTCTTAGCAAAGTATCTCAAGAATGGGAAAAAAAGTATCCAATGGACTCAATACTACTACAAAATCAATTTATAGCCACCTACACACTCATATGAATGGTAAAACATAACTATATTCCAGAAAGTAGAAGGGAAGAGGAGAGAAAGGGGAGGTGAGGGGGGGCGGAGGGAGGGCATTTGAGGGTATTTGTGCATGATGCAATGGTACATTTCAAAACCATTAAGAAAAGAATATAATTGTGATGGATGTGTTACTGAGTTAATGTAAGCATTACATATTGTATATCAAATCAGTACACCGGACCCCATAAATGCATCACTGTACACAGTTATGATTTAATTAAAAAATTTAAAAAATAAAGGTGATATGATTCTATATGTAGAAAACTCTAAAGACTCTATTTTGAAAAACCTGTTAAAGCCCCTAAACAAATTCAGTAAAGTAGCAGGATACAAAATCAACGTGCAAAGATCAGTAGTGTTTCTTTACACTCACAGCAAACTTTCTGAAAAGGAAATCAAGAAAATCTCATTTAGAATAGGATCAAAAAGAATAAAATATTTAGGAATAGATACGACCAAGGCAGGGAAAGATGTTACCCTGAAAACTGCAAGACATTGGTGAAAAAACTTGAAGACTCAAATAAATGGTATCCTGTGTTCACAGAGTGGAAAAATTAGTATTCTTAAAATGTCCTTACAACCCAAAGCAATTCACAGATTCAATGTAATCCTTATTAAGATTCTAGTGGCTTTTTTTTTTTCAAGAAATAGAAATGACGATCCTAAAATTCATTTGGAACCTGAATAGCCAAAGCAGCCTTGAGAGAGAAGAACAAAGTTGGAGGCATCACACATCCTGATTTCATATTATACTACAAAGCTATAGAGAATAAAAATCAGTATCCTGGAGAGACAGCTGCACTCCCATGAATATGACAGCATTATTTGCAACAACCCAGATACAGAAACAGCCTGTGTATGTCAACAGATAAATGGATAAAGTTTGTTTTACACACACACACACACACAATCACACCTTCACACCAATATTATTCAACCTTCAAAAAGAAGAAAATTATACCATTGATAACAACATGCATGGGGGTGGTGGCAGGGAGTAGGAGATATGAGATGTTGTCCAGAGTATAAACTTTTAGTTCTATAGGATGAATAAGTGGTAGAGATCAGGGTGCATCATGGTGACTATTGTTGATAATACTGTATTGTGTGTTTGAAATTTGCTACAAGTTAATATTGTGTTCTCACAACATGCAACAAAGGTAACTAGATGAGGTGATAGTTATGTTAATTACCTTGCCTGTAGAAAACATTTCATAACATAAAAGAAAACAAAACATCGAATTGTATCTCAATAAAATCTATTATTAATATTGTCAAAAATTTAAAAAATACGAATTTTGGAAGGACACAAACATTCAGTGCACCGCAGTTACTTTTTATGGTGCCCCTCCACACCCCCATGCATCCCTCTAGTCCTGACTCCATCCCTTGGACTCTGACATGAAATCTGTATCCATTCCCATCATTTTACAAAAGAACAAAACAAAACAAGAAAACACAAAATAAAACTCTTAAAACCTTCCCAGGGGAGCATAGGTTGTATTCATTTTCCCACCTTGCCTTTCCCCAGAAGAAAGCCACTGGGAGAAAAGACTCCTAGTTTCTGAGTCAAGAAAATCTCCAAATATCTATGGAGTGACTATGTCCAGGCTGGTCTGGGGGGATTTAAAGATATTAGCTGCTTCCCTCAAGGAGCTTAGAGATTTGACTGGGGTGAGAAGGGATGCCACAGAAAACACACATAAATGCATTTCTGTTTATGGCAATAATCCAGAACACACAAAATGTCACAGCAGAGTTATGAGCAGGGAGAGATGACACTGAAGCAGGAATCAGGAAAGTCTCCCTGGGGATGGGTTTGGAGGTGGTGCATTTCTCTGAGCAGAGAGTGTATTACTGGAAGCTTAAGGAGCTAATGCTTGAAAACTCAGGCTATAAGGAAATGAAACTGAAAAGAAAATTTGGAACCTTATTCTAGAGTAGTGATTTTCAACTGGTGTGCCACAGCATGCTAGTGTGTCAGGAAAGGATCTTAGGTGTGCCATGAAAATCTTTCAAGATCATTAATTAAATTATTTTTGAATGAAGTTCAAAGCATAGTAAGTATATTCCTTTTTGTACTCTTTTTTTTTTGATCAAACATAATTTTAGTGTGCCATGGAAGTTTGAGATAAAAAAAGGTTACAAAATACTGTTCTAGAGCAAGGATTGGGGAACTTTTCTACAAAGGCCCAAAAAGTAGGTAATTTTAGAGTTTGCAAGCCATGTAGTCAACCCCATCATCCTAGCAAAAAAGCTTCCTTGAATAATACAAAAATGAATGGGTGTGGCTGTGTTCCAATAAAACTTTATTTATAAAAGCAGGCAGTGGGCCAGAACACCCAGCTAAGGAAACTCAATTTACCATGAGAAACCCCTGGAGAGCTGTAAGCAGGAGGATGACATTACAAAGTTGCCAGTGCTATGCGTTTGGAAAAGTAATCTGGCCATAGGGTAATGCTAGAATGGAAGGAAGTGGAGTGGATTGTTGAAACAACAGCTGGGAGGCTGTTATAGTGGTTAAGGTAAACGGCCTGAATTAGGGCATTAAGAACAGAAATGAGAAGACCAAATGTATGGGATATGTCAACTCATTGCAGGTAGAGAAAAATGGAGAGAGCTGAATTAGAGGTGGCTTCCAACGTGGATCCTGGGGAACTGGGATTTCCAAAATGAGGGGAAGCTTGTGTGCAATGTAATGAGGGAGATCTGGGGTGGGGTGGGGTAAATGTGCCACCAGATGCTTTTTGTACACTCGGTAAATAAAATCAGGAAGCTGGACAGACAGAGCAACCGGGCAGTTGGTGGCAGATCTCTGTATGTCTTTCTCACAGAGGCGTTACCCATATGGGACACAGGGCTGACACCGGCTCAGTGCAGCCCTACAGCTTCCAGGCAGACTGCACTTGACACTCTTAGCGTCTGGCCAAGCCTAGGCTCTGAACAAGCGAGGACGAGAATGCCTGAGCTACTAGACATCTCGGAAGACAGCCAAGGCAGATCAAAACCAGCCCCGCCAGAAGCAGGTTGAGGCCGTGCCAAGTGACCAGGGAAGCTGCGTGTGTGGGCCAAATTGCTTTCTAATTACATTGCTCTCCAGACAAGACAAAATTGTGTCTCTTGAAAAGCATGTATGTGCAGTCGGGGTAAGTCTAGTGGAGGTCAGGCATTGTGGAAATCCGGAGGAAGGAGTCACATTTCAGAATTCATTAACATCCTCTGGGCTGGGAAGGAAGGGCATGGGACCGGGGGCAGACAGAAAGCTGTGACTCAGTGGAACATTGGGGGCACCTTCTAAAGAATGGGCCACGTTTAAATGGGGTGGGAGATTTTGATAGAAAATGCGCCATTTCCCCTGGACTGTCTCATCCTTTCTCTCTGGAACTTAATGTAATACCCTCCTGGAAAAATAACATAAGATGGGGTTTTTCTTTCCTTCTTTCTTACTTTTTTTTTTCTTCCCTGTGTCCTATGGCAAACGTTTTTCCCGCTGCTATGCATGCTGAGATAATTTAGTTGAAAAGGAGCCGCCTCAGAATTTGCCACGTTTATGTTTGACAAAGAGGCAGTTTCCTCACTAGTTACACATTTTCTTGCTGAGATGCAAATGTTCAGGGTTGGCAGATATTGAAAATACTATTTTGATATTTGATGCACTTTCATGAGAATCTATTTCAAAAGCGAAGCAATAAGGGAAATACTCTTGACTTAGAAATATAAATATAATGCCACCATTCGGGGTTATTTATTTCCCAGGCAATCAATCAGGAAAGGTTGGGAAATAGATTCAGAGTTATTTCAACCACGACTCCAGTCAAGTGAGTAATCTTTCCATTTTCTTTGTATGTGCTGTGTGATTTTTTTTAAAAGATGAAATAGTAAAAGAATTAAAAGGCATCCTTGAGCTCAGATCATAAATATGAATATGACAGTCAATATTTTAAGGAATGAGATGATCATCCTTATCCTGAAATAAATGCTGTCATGAAGCCAAATACTTCCTTATGTTAAAATGCACAAGATTGAAACTACAACGGGTGATCCCATATCTCTCTGGCAACTCTTCTAATTTTATCAAGATAAAAGGTCAACCAACTGGTATCCAGTCTCTTGGACCAGGTCCCAGGTAGCCCAGACCTGGGCATGATGACTCCACATAACGATGTCATGGTCAACCACATTTATGGTATTGGTCCCACAAGATTATAACAACATGTCCTTATCATACCTTTGCTATGTTTAAATACAAGGTATGACAATCAAGTCCATTAACTCGTCCGAGGAAACGTGCTACGTAGCTCATCGCTGAATATCACAGTGGTCACCCTTGAAGTATCCCCCTCACCAGGCACTGAGGCCTGTGCCTAGTCTAGCCTTCAAAGAGCTTTAACGAGGATGAGTTTGCAAACTTAATTGTCCAGCCTTGTTTGTTTAAATACAAAAAGAACTCCCACCATTGTGTTATAATTGCCCACAATATTCAGAACAGGGACATGCTAAACAGGTTTGTAACCTAATAGCAAGAGCCTCTACTATACTGCACCGCGTGTAGTAGGCTATACTATTAAATCTGTGCACGTACAATCTATGATGTTTGCATAATGATGAAATCACCTAACAGTGCGGTTCTTAGAACATGTCCCAATCATTAACGATGATTGTACCTCCCAGCGATTTCAATGGATAAGCTGACATTATGTTTACATACCGTGCGTTTCTGCCTATGCTTTTGGACAAAGTAGTGGAGAAGCCATTATATTTTGTTCCCATCACGGCCATCAGGAACAGACTGGGGGATGAGCTTGTCTGGATAAGTCAGACAAGGAAAGCAAGTGGAAAAGGAGAAGGGAAGGAGGAGGAAAGTCAGTCTGGCCTGCTTGGAGCCCTCTGTCTGAGAAAAAAGAATGTTGATTGCAGCTCAATTCATAATTGCCACGTCAAATGCACCTCAACCCACGAATGGGTTAACAAATTGTGGTATCCGTATACCATGGAGAAATATTCAACCATAGACATGATGAAGACTCTGCCATCTTTTCTGTTTACCTGGGTGGAGTTGAAACACATTCTTCTTAGTAAAGTGTCTCAAGAATGGAAAAAAAAATCCAACGTACTCAATACTAATATAAAACCAATATATAAACTGTTACATGCTCATATGAATGATAAAACACAAAAATTGTCTAGCAAGGGGGAGGGGCGAGGACGGAGAGGGAAGAGGAGGGGGAAGGCGATTGGAGGGTGGCGGGAGGACATTTGGTTGGATCTCACCTAATGCGCACAAGGTAAGGGTGTTCAGCACACCCCGGGGCTGAAGGGCTCTTCTACAACTTGAACTTTACCTGGGAAGTGAGAACATGGTAACCTAAAAATTTGCACCATCATATAAACTTGAAATTTAAGAAAAGAAAGAAATTCCTCTTCCTGGGCTGTCTGCAAAGTTAGTTGGCCTTTGGAGGATCCCGTGCAAAGGGTGGCTGGGTGGAGGCAGAATCTGCTTTGATATCAATTCTCCAGTTCTGGAGACTTCTATGCCTTTGATGTGGTTGGTGCCACAGGAGACTTGTTGAAATTTGATCCCTAGTGCTAGAGGCGGGGCCTGGTGAGGGTGTTTGGGTCCTGGAGGTTGATCCCTCCAGAACGGGATGCCCTTGTTATAGGACTGAGTTCTCCCTCTTAATAGCCTAATGGAACCAGATATTGGGGGGGAAAGCCTGCCAATTCCTCCTCTCTCTTTCCCTTTCTCCTGCTATGTGATCTGTCCACACCAGCTCCCACAAACCCCCCTTCTGCCCTGAGTGGAAACAGTGTGAAGCTCCCCCCCCACCCCCCCGCCTAGAAGCAGATGTTGGCACTGTGCTTCTTGCAGTACTGCAGAACCATGAGCCAAACGCACTTCTTTTCTTTGTAAATGACCCACCTTCAGATAGTCCTTTATGACAGTGATTTTCAGCCATTTCTATCCCATGGCACACTTGATACCTATAGTTGAATTTCCACGGCACACTTAAATGATGTTGATCCAAAAAAAAAAAAAAAAAGAGTGGGAAAAAAAAGAACACACTAACTGTGCTTTGAACTTCTTTCGAAAATAGTTTAATTAATGATATTTAAAATTTTTGCAGCACAACTAAGATCGTCTTACGGCACACCAGTTGAAAATCACTGCTTTAGAGCAAGGCAAATGGACTAAGTGAGAGACGCAGATTGGGCTGTGGGCCCATGGATTCCTGCCCTTGAAGGGGCATCATTAGCAAAGGCTTGGAAACCACAGTGCTGAGTCACTGCATCTCTAACCAAATGAATGAGATCTGGGCCTCGCAAACAAGTCAGCTACTCCCAGCTGACGGAACACTGTTCAGTGCAGTTCAAAGCCCAGTGAATACACACCCAGCTTTGTGAGATTTGGGGCTTGGTGTCTAAGGGAGCCTGAGATGTTATATCTCTGTTTCCACTGTTTGAGAGGAGGCTCTTGCCAGGCCTTCTCTGATGATAGACAAGGGGGTCACCAAGCCATAGGGCACATTGTAGTCTGTGTGGAACTGTCTTCATTTCTCTTGTGTGGCCTTTTTATTGCCCTCCCAGATATCCCCTTCCAAGTCAGGCACCCCAAGATGTCCTGCTGTCAACCACCACCCCCCATTCCCACTCCAAACTGCCTAAAAAGCTTAGCATCAGGGAAAAAAATGAATCTGTAGGATTCATTGAAATCCGATGGGAAATTTTCAATGAGCATCTTCTCCCATCACATTGGCATAGAGTCCTTACATCAGATGGTAGAATTAGATTTAGTTTCCTGTTTAAGGATCTCAGGCAGCAAACTGGTGGAGGAGGACATATGAGGTACATCTCTTCCTGCAGATGGCAACCCAAGTTTGGCCCTGCTAAATCCACACCCTGGGCACACAGCGCTGGCAATATTTGGAGACACAAAATAGCAATATGCTGATGCTTAAAAAGGAGATTTGTATGTGAAAAGCTAGTTCATCACTGCTAATTTTGGTGAATTGCATGGTTTGGACCTTGGTGCGTGACCTTCCAGAGTTGGAAGTGTCCCTCCACGGAGGTGAGGCATCAATCTCATCATGGACCACAGTCACTTCTAAATCAAGTCAGCACGAATTCCTTCTCCAGCCAGTTCTGTGCTGGCCTACTTTTCCCTAGCCCCAGTTGACCCAGCTTTGGTGGCTGTAGGCTGAGAAAGGAAGTGACCTGCTGTGATGAGAGGTTTTCCCTGGTGACATTCATCCAGCTGGCCACAGTCGGGGCTCGTCTGGGGCCCACACATTCTGCAGGATGTCAGAATGTGCCAAGATCAGCAAAGATAAGATCTTTGCGGAGAGTTCCTCCTTCTTGAGGGGTACGAGGCAGGACCCAGGGACAGGTCTGAGCCCCAAGCTTGCTTCTAACATCTCTGGGTAATGCAGCTAAAGTGCACTTAGGGTGTGGCCTGGTTGAAAAGACGAGAAGAGACAAGTCAAGGTCATAGCTGAAAGATGCTGGATAGTGTTGTAAATCAGATTGAAGTAGGTCTATCCGCTGGCCTGGGGTTCAAGTTATCATGCAGCTCAGCGATCCCCAAACTTTTTGCCATTTTTGGCATCAGAGACTGTCACGGAAGACGGTTTTGCTATGGGGGGAGGACAGATTCTCATAAGGAGGGCAGATTCTCATAAGGAGGACAGATTCTCATAAGGAGCAGGCAACCTCATATGTGCAGTTTGCACTAGGGTTCGTGCTCCTGTGGGAATCTAATGTCACTACAGAGGCAGAGCTCAGGCCCTGATGTAAGTGATGGGGAGTGGCTGTAAATACGAATGAAGCTTCCTGTGCTTACCTGCTACTCACCTCCTGCCGTGTGGACTAGTTCCTAACAGCCCATGGACTATCCTGGTCCATGGCCCGGGAACTGGGGTCCACAGCTATAGATAACCTCCAAGTGGTTTGGATTCGGGACAGTCACCTCTGCCAGAGAGCTCCCCTGTGATCTGCAAGTGACAGCTTTTATCTGTTCAACCCATACTCTCAGCCGTTATCTTTATTCCCTTCTAATTGGTCTTGCTGTCAAGCTTAGGAACATAATGAAATTAGAAGAAGCAATTCTGAAGGGAAAGAAGAAAACCGACTTGTGCCTTGGCACGTGATAAAATTCCTGCCCTAATTGAAAACAGAGCTCTAGATCGGTACTGCCTGATCTTCCCACCATCATCACGCAGCTGTGAGGGGGGCAGTTCCCAACTGATAGCCACGTGGGCTCCTTGGACTCCCCCAGATACACAGGGAAGACTGAACAGAGTGGCCTCAGAAAGGGGGCTCCCCATGAGGTGTCTCAAACTGTCCTTTACTTGTTTAGCTTCAAGGAATACATGTTCTTCCTGCCTCTGGCAGGAGAACTGTTTGGGCTGGACAAGTGTAAAGTGAGTCTTGTTCATTTAGCGCAGCGGTCCCCAACTTTTGGCACTAGGGACTGGTTTCATGGAAGACAATTTTTCCGCGAATGAGGTGGGGGCGGGGAGAATAGTTCCCAGCCATTTGGTTTCAAGCCCGTGGTTTCAACGATTCGAGCACATTACATTTATTGAGCACTTTATTTCTATGATTGCTACATTGTAATATATGATGAAATAATTATACACCTCACCCTAATGCAGAATCAGTGGGAGCCCAGAACTTGTTTTCCTGTGGCTAGATGGCCCCATCTGGGGCTGATGGGCGACAGTGAGACCCAAAGTGTGTCGCTGCTATAAAACCTGCCATCAGATACAGAATAATCGACGTTTGCCACTGACCGATAGTGTTTTGATGAGTCTGAAAGCAGTTGATGTGTTACGATCTCTGTGCAGTGATATCTCCCTGCTAATGAAAATCTGTGTTTGCAGCCTCCCCCAGCACCAGCGTCACCACCTCAGATCATCAGGCATTAGATTCTCCTAAGGAGCACACAACCTAGATCCCTCGCACGCACGGTTGATGGTGGGGTTTGGGCTCCTATGAGAATCTAGTGTAGCTGCTGGTGTGACAGGAGGCGGAGCTCGGGTAGGGACGTGAGTGACGGGGAGGGGCTGTAAACACAGAAGCAAATCCCATCACTTCCCCCACTCTCACCTCCTGCTGTGTGGCCCAATTGCTAGAGATCTTGGAGAACTGGTCCCTGGTCCTCGGACTGGGGGGTGAGAACCAGAGATTTAAAGAACCTGTCCGTGCTTGCTAATGTTATGATGGCAAAGGACAGGATAATGGCTTTCTGGGGGCATGGGACAGCCCTGGGCTGCCCAGGTGTGACTGCTGACAGTTTTCAGCCAGTTCTGACGTCAGACCCTTGCCCCACTGACTTGTCCTGCACGCACACTGGCTGGCTTTCCCCTTACACATTCTCAGCCTCCACAATGATACCCTGTACCACCCATTATGTGTTAAGTTCTCAGTGTAAAATAAAAACAACCTCCCCCCACCCCGCCACGCTGCCTTTCTTTCGTGCTATGCTGTTTAAAACAAGAACCGAGAAAGTTGGAGGAGATGGAGATTATACCTTAACTTTCCCAGCTGATGTCTTTCCATTTATTTCCCCCCAGGAGGACGGTAAATGCAAAGTGTTCATTTGAGCAATCTCCATCCCTCGCGGATGGCCTTATCCTCTTGCTGGGAAACGTGCACAGCTCCTCAACCAAATTGTACAGGATGGTTCCGAAGGGAGAAAACCTAGTTTGCATACTTCAAATTAGAGGGAGGCAGGAAAGTATGCAGCAATCAGAGACTCAAACCACCCAAGTTAACAACCTCCTCCGGCCCTTAGGGAGGGAGCTTCGTGAGGCTTAGCAGTCCTGACACCTGAAAGGCGGTAGGAGATCTAATGGCACTTATAAAAAATGTATAAATCATTACGAGACGTTTTGAAATTGTAAGTGGAGTGGCTTTCTTACGCAAGTGTACTGGGGCTCAAAATTGAAAAGCCTTCACATTCACACCAGCCTGCTCTGGCCAACTCCTGGTCTTAAGAAAGGCACAGAAATCCTAATTAGGTTTTTCCTTTCCTCCGTGGCAGCCTTGAACTACCCTCTGCCGATGAATCACTGGGGCTCCCTTTCTCAGCAAGTTCAGCTGCCCTGGAACTCCTAGGCAAGCAGAACACTCTGGAAACTGAAACCGTGCAACCTCCAGGTTTCCCAGAGGAAACGGGACCACCCGGAACCTTTCTAAAACCAGTGATACCTGACCAGATGACAAGTCAGGAAAACAGACTTGGGGGAAAGAGGGCATTTCTGAGGTCTTGGAATATTTTCACTCGAACGGAGAGAACATTTGGACTTGAATTTTTGGTATTGCATTGGGGTTGAAACAACAAAAAAAAAATGTGGTATAATTTTTCTGCTCAAGAGGACAGAGCAGAAGGACGGTGACTGACCTGAGAGCCCAGCAAAGGCTGAGCCAGGCACTGCCTGGTCCTTGTTTCTCTTGAAGCTTCTTCATGGTTTTTCCACTGGTTCCTACCACTCTTTGTGGCCAGGACAGCTGGGCAGCCATGTGGAAAATGTGGGGTTTGCCCTCTGGAAGTTGAAATCGCAGACTTTTGGTGACAGGGATTTTCAATTTAGCTAGTAAAGTTACATTGTTTTCCTCAAGTGGATAAAAAGTTCCTGACTTCCTCTGTTGCTAATTAAAGACACATGGGCAGAGGCCAGCCTGGGCCTTCCCTTCCCCTCTGTGTAAAAGATCAGGCCTAATGGCATCTCAATTTGCCTCTCACCAGTTTGCTGGGCAGTTAACAGGCCACCTCAGCTCTCTGCAGCCTGAGAGGAATAGGCACCCCGTTGACGGGTGTCCTGTGCTATTTCAGTGTTTGGTGATACTGAGTAGTAATAAAAACTGCTTCAGTTGCAAGGCCCTGCATTATCAAAATGCCCATCCATCATCACCATAAGCAAATTTATTCCATAACACTTCTGGTCTTCAGAACTAAATCAAATAGCAACAAGGAGCCTCTCTGAAATTAAAGGAGAAAGGAGCAAGTAATAGCTTGATCCAAATAAGTGATTAACTATTTCCTGGCAGCGTTCTTTTTTGTTTGTTTGTTTGTTTGTTTTTCTCCTTTTTGGAAGGCTTTAGCACTATGAGTACAGAAGCATCAGGGGAGTGTATACTATCAAGTCACACGTTTCTATGCTCTCAAAAGGCAAGCGATCACGGTTTGTTAGATGGGCCACACTTTGTGCCTTTTCCCAAAAATACAGGCATCGAAAGAAGTTGTAGGTTTTACACAGTAGTTACAAGGAATGTCAGGTCAGTCTCTCTAAATGAGTCAAGGTGTTTAATTAATACAAGACGTTTGCAGATTCCTTGGTTGTACGTGAAAATTTTAATAACAGTGGGAGGACAAGCTGGCAGTTATTTATTGGGTGTGTCCTCTATGCTAGGCCCTGCGCCACATGAGCCCACGGGGTAGGTAACTCGGTCCCCCCCCCCCATTTTAGAACTGAGCTGCGAAGAGATTAAACAATTTGCCCAAAGTTGCACTGCTTGTAGATGAAAGAACTAGCATTTGAACCTGGACCGTATGACCCCCAGGCTCGTCCTGACCACCTGTCTTCCTGCCTCCCAACTTCCTCTGTTAGGCTGATGGCGGGTGCTGCCCAGGTTAGAATCCCATTTCCTTGACCATTTTCAACCTGAAATCCAGCAGTCATTCAGGAAATACTAATTCCCTCTCCCTTGTCTATCAATCATAAAGAAGAACTTACTTGAAAGAAAGACTCTTCTCAGGGTCAGGAAAGAGCAAGAAAACAAGCCTTTTGAGAAGTTCTTTTCCTCTAAGTGGTGTGAGGATTTAGAAGGGTCGAGCGCATCAATATATCTAAGTGTCCATGTACCCCAAGGTCAGGGTCAGCTGCACTGGGCATTTCTTGTCTGATCCTTGCCTGACTCTAAAACACTAGTTGTCCCCTCAGTGTGACTCACCAGAAATGTGCTCAAAGCTTCTCGTGCTTACTACATGGGGAGACGAGCTCATCCACCCTGCTAATGGGAGTCCCCCTGAAGCTGTTTGTTCCCTGGGGTTCCTGGGATGATGATGTTGCTACATCTTCGGGGGAGCAACTTAAAAAAAAATTTTTTTTTTCGTTTTCTGGAAAGAGGTCAGAAGCAAAGAGGAAATAGCATTTCCACCCTAGAATGCAGGGAAGTAGGATCTTAACCTATGATAATCTCAACCTCTTGGACTTGCCCTTGGAACAAAACTGTCTCACCCTCCAGTGGACCCATGGAAGGGACAGAAGGGAAGAAGAAAGAGACTTTGGCCCAGAAGGGTCAGAAAAGGGACTCAGGAGATAGTCACATGTCCCAGCTCAACCAGGCTGTTGGCCAATCCCCCCTGATGGTTGTTGTTCTGGGTTTTATATGATCACTTTGAACATAAGCCGAGGGCTCATGTGGCTTTATCAGGGTAAATATTGTATCTTTTTCTGTTTTGAGGTGGCTGTGCACACTCAGAAGACCCTGGAAACCGTGAGCCCAGAGTGGCGGCCACCCCCGGTGAGAACTACTCTAAATCGTGGGTTCCACTGAAGGAGACCAAAGTAAAGGGAGGTTTGTGGGTGCCATGCATGTGTGTGCGTGTGTGAATATAACTGGTTAGCACTGCTGGAAAGGTCCCTTGGAGGAGCTTTGCTGCGAGCCTTGCCCCCACAGCAGGACCCCACTCCCCCACACCACATCCTGCCCCTGCCCTTCCTCCCCTGCTCTCCCAGCCCAGGAAGCCAAGATGGAAAGTCTCTCACGACCCTGTGGCTTGGCCGGGAAGAAGCCTGAACTTGATACAGCTAGCTGGCTTTCTCCAGGCCTGGTAAGACCATTTATCCCTGAGTCTGTGCTTCTTTGCTTACCTATTTTTAGATGCGTGCTACAAATCTTTCTGAGGGCTCAGATCTAAGTCTCCTTGTGAGGCTAGTCCAGGATAGGGTTGAGGCTGCCGGGCTGTTGGGACGGCTGCACACCTGAGCAGTGGTTATGTTAAAACCACTGAAAGTTAAAAGGAAGAGAAATAAACAGACAGCTGTAACTCCCTCTGCTTTCCCCCTACCCAACTGCCGAGGACAAAGGTCTGAATTTTCCCTGATGCCTTAGGAATAAGCCATGGAGGGTGGCTGAGGACATGTGACGTGGGAATCTGGGCACACAGAACAGCATGACAGGAATGTCACATTCAGTATCCAGGACCTATAACAGCCGATCACAGAGCACTCAGGCCGTGCCCAGGCAAGGGAGCTGCTCCTCCAGCCTGTCCTCCCACCAGATGTCCCCAAGATGCAGCCACACCCTCCCCAGCCACTGTGACCTCCTTGCTCACTCTACTTACTCCAGAGCTTTGCACCTGTCTCTTACCTGTTCTGTGTCCTTCAAGATCTAGGTCAAATGCCACTATAGCTTTTATCACCTTGAAATGACTGACACATGGCTATCACCTTAGCAGACTGCAAAAAGCTGAGGAACAATTCATCTTTACGCTGCAGGTACATGAGAGAGTACAAGGGTAAGTAGGTGCAGGGACGTGACAGGGACCTGTGGGAGGCAATGAGGCTGGAGGTGGGGTTTGGGGCCAGCTTATAAAGTGTCACAGGTCATCCCTCCTAACAAGGGCTCAGTGAGAGCTGAACGAAAGTGGCTTAGAATAAAAAGATACTATCGCTTACGATCAAGAACCAGTAAATGGCCACAGCAACAACAAAAAGTAAAACAAGCCAAGTTCATGTTCTTTGTTTCATGTAGGCTTATAAAGTGTGTTAGTTTCAGTAAGACTTTATAAATTGACTCTGTTTATTGATTTAAGAGACAGTATAGGCAGACCCCGGGTTATGAACGAGATAGGTTCTGTAGGTCTGTTCTTAAGTTGAATCTGTATGTAAGTCAGAGCACATGTATTTACATATTACCTGTAACGGCCCCCGTTCGTAACTGTGAGTCATACATCAGTCAGATGTTTGTAACTCAGAGACTACCTGTATTTGAACCTGTGTTGGTTGGGCCAGATGTGCTATTGCAAAATTAAAACATGATTGTAAAATACTGTGAAATGTTTTCCTACCTTGTCACCCATATTGACCCTATTTGGGAAGAATATCATTTCTGAAATAATCAGACTTGACAACAGAATTTTTTTACAAAACCAGAATTCATGGGCTGCCAGTAGCCTTAGCATGAGGCAAAACCATTGCCAGTCACTCAAAAATGGTATTTTGGCGAGGTTCCCGGGCAGGTTTATGTGGCTCGCCAAAGCTTATGCACACTCACTCCTGGACGGGGCTGCACGGATGTGGACACACGGTTGGAGGAGGAAGGGTAGCAAGGGAGAGCTAGGGGAGAGGAAGTGGTGGGCAGGGTCATGTCCTTGCTGAGATGGGCTTTCTGGTCTGGCCTTTAACTGCCCTGTTGCACCCCTGCCCCAGCAGTGGGCATTTGGTACAAAAAACCCGCTCCAGTTCCTACCCTTCATTTTGAACCTTCTCTGTTGCCAGAACCTTCTCTGGTCTTTCCCTTTCTTTGTAGCACAGCGCTGAGTCCCCCTCTCTGTCTGGACTTTTTGGGTCACCGAGCCCTCCTGCCCCAAACCCTCTGTTTGGATTCAACACACTCCTAAGTGCTACTTTTCAGATTTCTTGTTCGGCTCCCCACACCCCATCCCACAGGAAATTCAGGTGCTCAGCCCCAGGAGTCTGCCATCCGTGGCTTTCATGCCCTGGTCTCACTTCACCAAGAAGGGAATCAGATGGTCTAAGGGTGTAATTGCAGGCCTAACCCTCAAAGACATGGTGTTAGAGACCAAACTATAGGTCATGAGTCAAGTTCAGATGTCAGATGACTGGAGAAGTTCAGCATAGAGGGGCCCAGAACAGCCCAGGATGGAGAGCTTAGCAACAATAAACCAGAACTGGCATGAGAAGTGGTGGCCAGGACTGAGACCAGGCCCTCTGGTCCATGTGGGATGACTGCTTGCCCAAGTAAGGCCCTACTGGGCTTCTGAATATCTAGCTTGGCTGAAGGGGGGCCCATAGTTACGATGCCTCCCAAAAGGATCTGTGTTCTACAAAGTTCTGGGAAGATCACTAGACCCATGGTTTATAACCCAAGGGTGTAATCAGAATTATCTCAGGAGTTTCTTTAAAATCCAAGTGCCAGGATCTCACTCTGGGCCTTCCAAGTCAGAATCTCAGATGAGTTTGGGGTGGGGTGGGAAGGCATCTATGACTTTAGAAAACCTCCCGGGGTAATTCAGATACAAACAACCTGGCACACCCTGTCCCAAGGTGGGCACCATTTTAGTTAGGTAATCAGTCGTGAGGCTAGAGACTAAGTCTTTCCACTTTGTACTTAGTGTAATTCCTCATACAAAATGGGCCTAAAGTAAACATTTGTCTGTGGAATGAATGAATAAATGAATGAATGAATGAACGCTTCTGGTGCATGGAAGAATTGTGTACTACCTTAACAAATACAATACAGGGAATCAACAGACTTTCCCATAATGGATTTAACTCTAGTTGTAAGCAAGCCTTCCAGTTACCCATTCATAACAGCAGCCAAATACAACACTGATGTGTATTTTACCGGCTGTTGGGGCTCAACAATCTACGGAATGACTGAACGAAACAGGGATTTGTATTAACATCGTAGATGAGAGTAGAAAATAAAAGAAGGCACTCCACCTACTCACAATTAATTATATAATCTGAAGCTTAATTCTGGCTCCGGGAACAATAAGAACCATAATTACATGTCCAAAGCCCAAAATGGAATCCCACAAGTGTTTGACAAGCAGAACATAAGGATGATGGAGTGGTTTACCCATCAGCTTGCCCACAGGGCAACCCTGGTGAGTCACGATTTCAGGTCGCGGTAGGATTTGTCATTATCCTCCATTCTTCTACAGTGACTATATTGAGCTCTGGGCCACTTGATGGATGTGAATCGGTTTGTGAATTCAGGCTGGCCTGCTGTCTTCAGGATCTGATCTGTATATAGAATAGCCATGCAAATTAGCACGGGCCTCCGGCCAGACAAAATTAATCCAGGCCCCAAAGCAATCAAGTAAAAGGTGTCAAAGGGCAAAAGAGGAGGAAAATCCGAGTGGGCACAGGGATACTCTCTTTTTCAGGTTTCTCAAACTCCCTGCCTTGTGATTTTTTTTTTCTTCTGTTCTAAGAAAACTCACAAAGGTAGGGAGGGCTGGTGGAAGTCTTTCCAAATATTTATGAGATTAAAAAAAAAAAAATCACACTGGAAGTTGAATTGCGAGATTCACAGAGGACTTCCCTGGCATCAGATTTAAAGTGGGCCTCCGTGACAGCACCTTGGTCTGAGTCTCAGCACCCTCGGATATCTGGACAGTACTTACCATGGTGGGTTGTTTTATTTATTCTATTTTATAGTGTTTGACTGTCCCATTGGACTGTACCTTCCTCAAGGCATATCTGTCCTTCCTTCTGATTTCTGATACGTGGCACACACATTCAATGAATGTTCCTTAAACAAATGAATGGATTTGCATGACGATCTTGCAGCAGCCATCCTATAGGAAGAGCAGGTCACCTGGCTGTCCGCATTTCTCAGCATGCCATTTGCAGCGTGCCTGGCCTGCCCAGAGCTCCCTCCTGGCCTTGCCGCCCTCACCTCTTCTGCTCTGCTCAGGATGCCTTGAACATTCAGTCAGCATTCTTCTACTGACCATGGCAAGCTGCCTGGTGAAACACCACCCTGAGAAGTAGAGATAAAATGTGGGGCACAGGTAAACCTAAGAAGAAAAGGCAGGGTCTGGGTCTCAGTGTGCTGGATTCAGAGAGCAGATCATCATGGGAGGGCCAGGTACTGTCTCAGGCCAGACAGACTACAGCCAAGGTAATGTGAAGGGCAAGGAGTCAGACAAAGGCCAAGGTCACAGAGATGGAGACCTGGGCACTGGAGGGTACCACCTACATGCTTTCTGTATGGACAGTAGCCACTCAGAGTAATAGCAATCATAACAAATACTTATTGAACCCTTGGTATCTGCACTCTGCAGAATATTCTCCTCAAGGGAGTAATTGATCTATGCCAGGGATTGGTAATTGTTAGGGGTCACAGGTCAAAGAGGAGAGAGTTTGATGTTCTGGATGGTATCATCACTGGAGGACTAGGAATGCCCAAATCCTGTTTTTCCAGTCCTCCTCCCATGACGTTTGATCGTGTGCAGCAACACACCCAGAGGAATGTGTATCATAACACACGAAGAATGATGGCAGAATGGCAATCACTGTATTGTCATCTCCCAATTGTCCCCAACAGATGCCCACTGGATAAGCTGGATTGGAGCCTGTGGTTTAGATGTCAGGCCAATCAGACATGCTAACCCACCACCAATATATCCCTACAAAAAAATAAAATATAATAAAAATCAGGGGCCTAAACTAAGAAGGCCTTCAGGGAAAGAGAGAGCACGAAGGCAGGCTTGCTCGGTAGAACACATCCTGACCTGACTGTTGAAACCAGCAGTATTCTGGATGGGGCAGTTCAGAGAGAAACACCCCGAGTGAATGTCACGTGGTACGCAGTGATCATGCCCAGCCATCAACCAAGGTCAACAGGTGGCCTCCGAGTCTGACCATTCTGATAGCAGCTCTTCCTTGGAGAAGTCTATCTTAAATGAATGAGCAAAGCCAGGAAGCAGGTGAATAGGCAGAAGCATGTCCAGAAGACATGGGAGTGAACATCCCTCCCCTACAGTGCAGAAATAATAACAATGATCAAAATACAGAGTGGACATAAAGCTTATGCCAATTTACTATGTTGAACTAGTCAAATTGCACATGAACTATATGTCCACCCTGTATTTTAATATTATCACTTCCAAAGTGCATTTAAATGGACAGCCAGTCCCCGAGTTACAAACATCTGACTGATGTATGACTCATACTTGTCAATGGAGGCTACTCCAGTACCTGTTACAAATGACATACAAATCCAACTTCAGAACAAACCTATAGAACCTATCTCATTTGTAATCCAGGGACTGCCTACACTGTCGAATCTTTATAACAAAAATGTTAGAGAGCTATTATTAGTCTTGGAATTACCACTGTGGATAAGTGACTTACCCAAGACCACAAATCTAGCTAGTAGTAGAGACAGCATGGAATATAAAGAGACTGTAAAGCCCATCAGTTTGGTGTCCACTCTACAGGTGACTAAGTGTATCTAGCTGGGGAAAGTGAAGGGGGCATGAGGGCTGATCTCGGCCAACATCTTACTGTGCCAAGGAGAGATGGTTCTCCTCCTACCACTGGTCCTGTTAGGCATCCTCCTCTGGAAGCTCTATTTACCTTGCTGACTTCTATTAACACAAAAATTCTTTACCTGACTGTGCCTTTCCAATGTACTATTGCATGTAATTTTAAAAATGTCCAGCCTTTCATTAATTTTCAACCACAGAGTCACTAGTCTAGGATTTATGGCAGTGGGCACCATCTAAAAATATTGGCAACTAACTGTAAATAAAACCTGGCCTAGGACTCGGAATAGACAGATTAATGAAATAGACCTAAGAATATGATTATTTGCAGTGAAGAGATGACATTTCAAATAATTGATAGGAAGGATGGATTATTTAATAAACACAGATGCAATAACGTATCAGCTAGAAGGAAAATCTGTGGGCTATTCACCTAACTTCTTATTATCAACATAAAGACGAAGCAAACAAATCCATAATGGTACCGGATTGAAAAAAATTTATAATATTTTATAAACTTGTAATAAAGAATGGTTTTCTCCCCCCAAGATTACATGAGTACATCCTACAATTTAAAATTTCACATAGCAAGAAAAGAAAATCACAAATAGCATTGAAAGAGAAATGAAGAGCTGGGAAAAAAAGTTATTTGCAAATGACACGATGGGCCAAGTGTTAATGTCTTTACTATACACAGAGCTCCTACCAATCAATAAAAAGAAACAAATATCCCAAAATGAGAAGAGATACATTTAGGCTGCTAACAAAAGAGGAAACATCAAACATATTTAAAAGGTATTCACCTCCATAATAGGTACAGTTGCACAAATAAAACAGCAGTTAAAGAGTGTATATGTGTTTGCCTATTGAAAACAAAAAATAAGACCTAGTTGCTGGCAGTTTGTTTATAAATGAGCATTCCCATGAACTAGTAAGAGCTGGAAAATACATTGGCATAACTCTTCTGGAGGGAAGTTCAGAAATACCTACCACAGTTTAAAATATGGACACTTACACTTAGCCCAGAATTTCTCATTAAAAGAGTTTATTTATTTGGGCCGGGTGTGGTGGCTCACGCCTGTAATCCTAGCACTCTGAGAGGCCAAGCTGGGTGGATTGCCTGAGCTCACAAGTTGGAGACCAGCCTGAGCCAGAGCAAGACCCCCCCACACCCTAAAAATAGCTGGGCATTGTGGCAGCTGCCTATAGTCCCAGTTACTTGGGAAGCTGAGACAAGAGAAACGCTTAAGCTCAAGAGTTTGAGGTTGCTGCAAGCTGTGATGCCACAGCACTCTATTGAGGGCAGCAAACTCAAAGGAGTAGGGTGCTGGCCCCATATGCTGGAGTTGATCGGTTCAAACCCAGCCCTGGCCAAAAACTGAAAAAAAAAAAGAATGTATTCATTTTCACTGTGGTAAAATATATATACTATAAAATTTGATATTTTTAACCATCTTTACAAGTAAAATATAAAACAAGTTCTGTCCCAGTTTTTGATTTCTTTACAAAATAATTTTTACCTATTTATATACATATATACAATTATATCTCAGACATAAATACTTTTTGTAAGTTAACACAGCTTCAATTTCACTTGTTCAAGATAGGAGACAGTTAACATTTTAACCATTTTTAAGTGTCCAGTTCCCTGGCATTAAGTATATTCACATTGTTGTGCAACCGTCACCACCCTCCATCTCCAGAACTTTTTTTAATCTTCCCCAAAATGAAACTCTGTACTTATTAAAGTAAACACTACCTCCTCATTCCTCCCTCCCCCAGCCCCTGGCAACCACCATCCCACTTTCTGTCTCTATGAATTTGCCTACTCAAAGGATTTATTTTAAGAAGACAATTGTACAAAAGAAAAATCTATATGTTCAGAAGATGTATTCATTCATTTAAAAAAC
This sequence comes from Galago senegalensis, assembly GCA_963575145.1. NCBI lineage: Eukaryota > Metazoa > Chordata > Mammalia > Primates > Galagidae > Galago > Galago senegalensis. The sequence goes on from CAUYTI010123841.1 coordinate 23,206, forward strand.
ATTTTTTTTTCCTCAAGCGCCTACTATGTGCCAGAGAATAAACCCAAGACAGATGAGATACCCTTGTCTTCTGCATAAACCAGGATGTAGGGGAAGAAGGTAGACCGTGAACAGGCATGAAAGCAATTAAGCTTAAGGCCGGGCTAAGTACTATGACGAAAACAAACAGAGCGACATGATGGTGACTATAGGGGTTTCTTGAGGTCTCTCAAGTACTGTTTCTAACAGCAACCCAATGAGAAAACGCTAAATGCCTAAGCAACCTCTCTGCTATTCATGGAGTCCACCTGGCCGGATGTCAGCACGTGACAGTTGGTCGCAGGGAGTCAGAACCTTTCTCAGGACTCCACGAATTCAGGGTGCCTTCCGCAGAGGACTTCCTCAGAGAGAACGTTTCCAACATTTTGGGGTAGAAAATAATCCAGCTGGGGTACATGCCAATGCTTCCCTCTTCTGAGAAGGAATGTGCAGATGACAGTTTCCAGTGTTTGATGTTCAACCCTCCTAAAACTGTAAAATTGCAGCGAGATCAAGAGGCTGATCTAAATCTTCTTTTTGTGGTTTTTGCTTTTGTTCTGGCAGGCCTAGAAACGCTGGAAAAAAATTACAGTGTGTGCATGGGAAACATATTCTTTCCTCCTTCTTAACTAACTGACATTGGAGAGCAGGAGCAAGGCATGATGACATTGCTTGTGATATAGCTGGAATACATGGAGCAATTTAAATAGCATCGGGGCCTGGCCTACCCTGAGCCTGGGCAGGAAATTCAAGGGTAATCTAACACTTTGCTGTTAAGTAATGCCATTGGAATAAAAGCATGTTCAGGATGACTTTTGGCTTTAACTTGGAATTTCTGTTTCATTTGCTTCCAAAAAGAACTCTTTTTTTTCCTGCCTGAGGTTCTTAACTTGTATTTCAAAAGTCATTGTAGCTGTACAAATATGATATATACTGACTGGCCTTGCATAAAAGCTGTAGGTTGTAGAATAGGCCGAAAAACAAATGTAAGATTTCGGTTTTAGCGATGGGGATCTAACGCAGCAGCTTTGTATAATGCAAAGAGCAAGTCACAGGTTAGAGACCTCACTCTACTACTTACTAGCTATGTGACCTTGTGTGGGTTATTTGACCCCTGAGCCTGTAAAAGGGAAATAAGCATAGTTTCTACTCAAAAGAGTGTGTATGAGGATAGAATGCAAGAATATGGAAGGCCAGCACACAGTAGGGTTTTTTCCCTTCTTTTCTGGGCTTTGTAACTGAGTCTGGAATTACTGACTCAGAGGAGAAAAGGACTAGAATGGAAAGCCAAAGTCTAGTTTTACCCAAATAACCTGAACACGGTCTGACGGATTCCTCCTTTTGTTTTTAACCCAGGTTCCTTTTCCTGCTGCCAGGAAAGCTGAGTTTTCACCACGAATTGAATTACCATCTTTAGTTTCAAAAGGATTTAGACCTAACTGGAGCATCATCCCCGGAGGTGGTGTGGGAGACTCGGACCCATGGGAGAATCTGAAGATGTTTAGCTAAAAGATGACTCTGTGGGGACCTGAGCACTGTCTCCAAATATACGAAGGGTAATCGCGTGTGGAAAAGAAATTAGATCTGTTCTGCATGACTCCGTAAGGGAAGACGTAGTCCAGGTTTATACATAGAAACCCTTTATTAATAAAATAGAAGGTTGTCAAAGAGAGACGCTATCTTCTGAGGCAGGGAGGTTCTCATCCTTAGAGGGAGTCTAGGAGAGAAAGCTATTCAGACCCTGCCAGCCTAATAGAGAACTGTGTACCTGAAAAGGGCTGGAGGAGGTAGGTGACCTCTAGGATTCTTTTCCAGGTCAGGGTAGCTGCAGTTCAGACGGCTACATAAATGCATCGTTTTTTTACAGCAAGAACTTAAGGAAAAACAGCCATGGCAAGTTGTAAGGCACACACAGGAGCACACAGGTTGTGCTGACGCGTGAACTTTAACCTTCTGCAACAAAAGAATGCCAGGCCACATTGAGAAGGAAAAAAAAAAGACCTCTCCCTGCTAGAAATGAAAACATTCATACCTCAGTGTATCATGTTTTATAGGTTCACGCTGACACAGAGCCGAATGAAACCGAACCAAGATCGGAGGCATTAAGTTACATTTTCATTTTACCTTTTCCCCCTTGTGATTTTGACGTCAGTAATTAAAAATGAACCTGGACCAAATGAACCTGGACCTTTGACCCACCCCCAATTTTTTCTTTCTTTCTTTTTTTTCTATTCACCTGTAAACCTCTGCTGATTGTTTCAGAGTCTTGGTCAACTGCTTTTAACAGCTACACATTAAAGCCAGGGAGAGCATAAACAGGAAGCTGGTGTTTAGGTGGGAGTTCCTAGGAATTTTATACCACTGACCACAGAGGCCAAGAGAGAAAGGAAATAGGAAAAACAGTGTAAATACCTGGGTGACTAATGACTTTGCGCGGCTCAGCTGGCTTTTCTGAACATTTCATGGCAAGTCTCCTCCAGGGGAAACACCCTTCAAATTTTTCAGGACTCTGGATGGCAGTGAAGGGCCAGATAGGGGTTTACTCCATGCACTTGGTGGGTTGGTTCTGGTCACCCTGTCTACCAGGCAGGAAAGGCTTTCTGCCCATTTAGCCACGTGAATCTCCGAGGGATTGCCCATTTGCATGCGTGGTGCAGACATTTCCCCAAGCACCAGGGTTCCCAGGCCTCCGATTGTAAAGGATTGTAGGGCCACTCCTTTCCTTGTTCACATGGACAGCGCCTAAGAGGATTTAGAATCAAGTGGGCACATTTGCACTGCCTTGTTCTGAAGAGGCAGCTGGAGCGCGGCCGGCCTGGCGCAGCCCACCGCGGGTCCCGGGGGACGGCATTGTCCTCCGAGAGGCCGCCACGGGGGCTCCATTGTGCGCGGGGCAGGCCTTTCTCTTTTGCCCTCTGTCTCCCCCGGGCCTCCACCCGGGCTCCCCGACTGCCGCATTTCCAATGCAGAGCAGCGGCGAGGCTCCGGGCTGGCCATCTGCACGCGGAGATTGACAGCAGCCCCGGAAGGTCAGCGCCTCAACGATTTCTGTCTGAACAGCAGGCCACCCAGGCCTCGCCAGCAAAACAGGGACATCTGCTCCCCTTCATTTAAAACACTGGTTCTAATTTCACCCGAGCCCCTCTAGCCCAACGCCCACCTCGGGCTCCAGGGGAGGGGACAGGAGAGCAAAGGAGGGGACGGGAGGGGACGGGGTCCCGCCCCTGCCCCCAGCACCCCAGGTCTGCTGAGAGCAGCTGAGTCCAGCCCAGGAAGGGCGGGGTGGGGTGTGGGCCCGGCCTCTCACGTGACCCAGGTGACGTCGTGCGGGGGAGGGGCGGGGGCGAGCTGGGAGCCACGGCCCCTCCCCTCTAGGCGCACAGATGTGGGGCTCACCCTACACCCCCTTTGCAGGGAAGAGCAAATGAATGGGCCGGAGAGAGCGCTGACGACCAGGGCCAGCCACTGGAGTCTTGGTGCAGGTCTCTGGGCTGGGACCCAGCCCTGCCTGGACGGCTAACATCAAAATCCTTCCTGCCTTCCCTGCTTCGTATTTGAGCAAAAGGATAAAAGAATTCACTGCACTTCTGTTGCGTTTCCACCACCAGATCGTAACCTCCTTGAAAACACACTGCTGCTTATTCACCACCTGTGTCTCCAGGACCTAACATCGCGTCCATCTACGTTTGGAGAACGAATTAACGTGGGAGGGGGTGGGGCCTCCTTGGGTTGCAGAGAATTAACCTGAGCCTGCAGCTAGGCATCCCTTAATTACTTGGTTCCCTCTTTCCCCCTTCCCTCCCTAACTCCTTTGCTTCTTTTCGCTACCATTTCACAGAGTGTCGCTGCGTGCCTGCCGGGTATCAGGCAGTGGGCTGTTAAATACGAAATCGCACACAGCCCTCAGGATACCCTTCACTTTGCGGGGGGCGCTGTGTGCAAGTAGACAGCTCCCCCAGGGCTCCAGGTAGTAAGAGCCATGGATAACAGGAAGGTCCTGAGCGGAGGCTGGAGGGTGAGTGGGAGTGACCTTCAGCCCACCGGGTCCCTCTGCGTGGGGACGCCCCCACCTCTCATCCCTCTAGCCCACGGTGAAATGTCACGTCCCTGATACTCAGACGAGATCAGGGCCTCTTACTAAGTGATGCTGTTGGTCTTTCGTGTTTCTCTTTTGCAATATTCATCACATGGACAACTGAGCAAAGTTCTTTATCTGCATATTTTTTGAGACAGAAACCAGCCGTTCTAGTTGTAGATGGCACCTCCGCGTCCAGCACAGCGCCTGGCCCTTCCTGTTCGCTCAATTCTTGTAGAGCCGATGCATAACCTGACTTCTCCTACGTTAACGAGAAACCCACACCTACGAAAGTACGTTTTCTGTTGGGGATGTGAGGCCACGACAGTGATTATTCCACAGGGGTTACCTGTGGGAACTACCCGCGATGACGTGGATGTGGTTTAAAATTTATGATTTTGTGATAGTTCTGCAGCTTGCTGATTTTGAAACTGTGTCTGTGGAATGAGTGTGGGGTAGGTGTTCCTCATAAAGGTGTACCCAGACAAACGGGTTTCTTAATCACAGGATTTCATTTAAAATGCACCATGTCCTAACACAGTTGTTTTGTGTTCAAGGAGCATCCAGCAACATTTGCAAGCGGGGGATATGGAGGAAGCTAAAGGGTAACTTTCCTGCGCTGTTTCTTCTCACTCCTCCTAGGCCAGGTTCAAGACCTCTTCTGGACCAGGAGGTGACAGGAGCTGGAACGCTGAATGAGAAAATTTGCCAGAGTGAAGTTAGTTGCTTGTGTGACAACTTTGTCCCTTGTGTTTTGACAGTAAGAAGATTAGAGAGGTGTAGGTGACACCATACTATAGCGATGCCCGGGTTTAAATCCATTTCTAGAACTTTCCAGCTGCATGATTTGGGAGGAGTTTCTTAGGTTTTTTTGTGCCTCCCGTCCGTTATTTATAAATAGAGATAATAGTTGCTACTTTGTGGTGTTTTTGAGATTATTAAAGCTCTTGTATATATTCAGAATTCTCGTGGCATATTTTATTTAAATGCTAATGAACAATACATTAAGTGCCATGTAAATTGTATGTAATGTACACGAGTTTTGAGCCCTGGGCCGCGTGAAGCATGTCTAACTCACACATCTCTTTACTTTGGGTATCTTGGGAGCCACATGGACCCCAAAGGGAAAAAGTAATTATTTTCTACTGCGACAGTTATTATGTTGAAAGTGAAATATCCAATCACTAATAGGATAATTGAACTAATTAAGTCAGAATCAATGGAGAGGGACCACCAAGGACAATGGCCTGAGATCAGGCTAGCTTTTCTCTTCTTGCTAACTTAGAGCCTGAGTGAAGTCTTCTACACCTTGTCCATTCATTGTTAGAAAGGATCTCAAGCCTTCCTTAGAATCTGCTGAGCTCTTTCTCTAAGAAAGTTTAAGTTGTGGGCAGTGTCTATGGCTCAAAGGAGTAGGGCCCTGGCCCCATATGCCAGAGGTGACGGGTTCAAACCCAGCACCAGCCAAAAACTGCAAAAAAAAAAAAAGAAAGAAAGTTTAAGTTGTGACTTCATTACCCTTTATTGTGAGAGAGGAGTGGAGATTCAAAACACATTGCCTACAATCAGTTTTTTTTTAAAATAAAAAAGCCTTTACAACTTCGTATTATTTTGCCACATTGATTATTTTTAATGATTTTATTTATATTTTTATCCTTTTGCACTGTAAAAATGGGGAGCTGAGAGTTTAACATCCAAAGCGACTCTGGAACTCTGTTCCTGGAATAGCCATCAGAGCTGTAGTCATAAGGCCAGCACACAAAGAACCCACAGCGATGGTAATGAGTACCACTCAGCAAGACACCCCCACATGTTGATGTCAACACAGCTGTGAGACACTACTCTACCAAGGTTATGAAACTTTGTCAAGTTGTTTGTGCAGGGCTGCCAAAGTTAAGTGCATGGAGGCAAGTTCATGAATTTAATTGTCAGGTCTTCATATGATGAAAGCTCTGATGGTCATTCCAGAAAAAGAGCTCCAAAATTGCTTTGAAGAGTGGACTAGGCACTGGCATTAGTGCATAGATTCCCAAGGGGAGTACTTTGAAGGTGGCCCTAGTGATATTCAGCAATAAAGTGTCCACCACTTTTCCTAGGATGAGTTCATGAACTTAATTGTCCAGACCTAGTAATCATGAAAGCTTTGTGCTTTGACACAAGAAGCAAAGAACATGTTGGCTCTTACATGGACAGGCTTTTAATGTCCAGATCAGTGATTGGCACAAAGATTACTTAACTCTGGCAGGGGTTCACTAGCATGATTTTTGAAAAAAATCATGTACCCATGATGTCCCAAAGCTGCATCTAATCAGCAATTTGCTAAAGATCAAAAGATTCTAAGAAGATTACAGCACTAAACAGTTTTATATCTGGAGTGTGCATCAGACATCCCATGGCTATCACCTCTGGGTGTCCCTTATTCCAGCCACAGATGCAGGATGTTCCCCACATCCTGAAGGCAGACACAGTGGAGGTGGGACACTCCACTGTGTCTGCCTTCAGGTTTCTCTGGCCGGCGGGGGCCCATGTGTTGCCCAACCCAGATGGATAGAGGATAAAAGCACTAATGGATAAATGCTTTCCTTTCTTCCTCCAGATGAATAATCCTGAAACATCTTTCATGCTACTCCTCAGGCAGTCCGGAAGGAGACCGAAACCATTCCCCAGGAGCTGTGGCCAACTTCCCAACTCATCCTCGTTTGGTTTTTTATTCCTCTGTGTTTCATTCTTCTCATCTCTCACTCCTACTTGGTGGCTCACGTGTCCCAGTAAATATTTGCCCTTGAGCCTTTCTCGCAGGTTCTGCCGGGTGGGGGATGCAGGCTAAGTCCAATTCCTTTTAATTTTTCTTTCTTTTTTTTTTTAGACCAAATGGAGCTATAGTGTCTAACTTTGTTACATCTTATCATATACACCCCTCATCTCAGCCCTTTTTTCCCTGTGTGCGTCTCCATCCAGGCACATGCTTGAAACAGGTTATGGAGTTACACTCTCCAGGCTTTGAACATGGTGGATCGCAGAAAGAATGGAAAGTTGTGATATCTTTGCTTTTGTCACCGTGGGACCCAGAATGGACTTTGCCGTCCAGATCTGTTGGCAGGAACTCTGGCCCCACGCTTTTGTCTACTAACTTTAACCTGGCTCGCTTTTATTTTTCCAAGCCATATTTTTAACTTCTTCCGTGGATTTTTAATTTGTTCATTTGATCATGCTCTATTTATGGATTTCTGGGTTATAAATAAGCAAGGATTGGTGTGAGTAGGCCTTTAACAAAAATCGTGTACCCATGATGTCCCAAAGCTGCGTCTAATACTCTTACCACATGACAAAGCTTTTAAAGGTGATTAGAAAATTGTGGTTTTTAAAAATAATTGCATAAAAACTTTCCTACCTTCATTTGGAGACCCTTTATTGAATTTGCTTGATCACTAAACAAGCCTGAATTCACATCTGCCTGTACATTTCTGACTGTTTTCTTGACATTACAGAGGTAAGCAAGAGATGGGGAGGATAAAAACTATAACAAAAATTAAAAAGTCTGCCAGTTTGATTGTGAGTTGATTATCCTCTTGGCTTTCTTTTTTATCTGAAATACAAAAAGATTGCTCTTCAATGCTTAGGTGTCCATCATAAATTTTAAAATAATAATGAAACATTTTTTAAAAGATTGGGTTTTTTTGTTTGTTTGTTTATTTTCCAGCAGGGGCTGGGTTTGAACCCTCCACCTCCGGTATATGGGGCCAGCGCCCTACTCCTTTGAGCCACAGGCACCACCCAAAAGACTGGTTTTGGTTTGTATCAATATGGGCCATGTTATCAGGGATGGGCATATGAGGGGAATAGGTGAAATTTTAAAGGATAATCCTGGAAGCACTGGTAACAATAATGAACAGTTTTGTTCAAGGTGTAGTTCAGTGGCCGTGGTTGTCTTTTTACATCCTCTTAGAGGAAATGTGTTCAGCTTTTTAACATTGAGTTAGATGTTGGCAGCCAGCTCATCATATATATATTTTTTTCTATGTTTGAAGTACATTTCTTCGAGACACATTTGTTCAGAATGTTTATTCCATAAGGATGTTGAATCTTGTCAAGTGTTTTTCGACAGCTGTTGAGATGCTCGTATAATTTTCATCTTTAATTTTGTTAACGTGGAGTATCACATTCGTTATTTTGTTATATTGGAACAGCTTTGCCTCCCGGGGGTAAATCCCACTTCATCATATATATGATCCTTTTGATGGGCTGTTGATAGAAGAGAAGCCAAAACAATACCCAAGGAATCCAAATTTGATTTGCGTAGATCACAAAATAGATCACAAAGTTGGATTAAACTGGTAACTAAATATCTTCTCAGAACGAGCAGGTGAAGCTGAGAGAGCTGGTCTGCAGAAAGGTGCTGAGAGCAGTGAAGGGAACAGGGTGTGCCACCACCTGAGTGTGCCTGGAGGGAGCTGGGCTCAGGAGGACATAGAGTCTACCTTGGGCCACTGGCCCCTCCTGATAGGCTCATCTCTGGGCCCCAGGAAGGTGGGGGGCCTAGGGTTGGGAGGGAGGCCTCTCCAGGGTTTGCTTTGGGAATACCCAACGCTGAGCAGCATCACCTGTGTGGCACCCCTCCTCCCTGGAGTGGTTTAATAGCCAGAGGATACCAAAAAAGGGGTACAGAGCAGAGCTGAGGGTTCAGCCATGTCCCCCTCCCTCCCCTCCCTGGGGATATCCAGTTTGTAGTCAAGGTGTCATGCTGTGATAGTTCATGTCATGTTGGAAAGGAAGTTAGATTTTAAAGGAACAGAGATCCACATGACTCAGGTAGAATCAAGAGCCCGTGTGTTGGACATATGCCCTGTGAGTGAAAATCTTCCTCCAAGAGAGAAGAATTTGTGGATTTCCTCAGCAGAAGGAAATTTTCCCACCCAAGGTCATGCCTCCTTCTAGAGACCTGCCACATAGGTACAGTTCTTGGGCATGCTGTGGTCAGGGGCATGCCAAGGTATCACATCCAAAGTAAAAGATACATTTTGGCATCTTGTACCTCTCCCATCACAAAGGTAGAGTACAAAACCTTCCAGGAGAGGGGGTGGGGAGGACATTTGGCAGAAGGAGGGAGGGCAGGAGGCAGGATCTCACCTAAGATGCACATTGTGAGGGTGTATAATCTGCTGCCTGGGTGAGGGGCTCTTCTACAAATGGAACTTTACCCTAGAAGTGAGAACAATGTAACCCAAAAATTGTACCCTCATGTTAATTTGAAAAAAATCCTCAAAAATGAAAAAAGAGTAAAAAAAAAAGTTCTGGAAAGCAGTAGTTTCCATACCTGGGAATACCAGGATACCATTCAACAGCTCACAGCTTTGGAAGCAGTCTAGAAAGAGAAAGGGCCAAGTTGAAAGTGCAAGCAGAGAGGACCATCAGGTCCAAGTTGAAGTGCAAGCAGCCCTGCCACTGAGGCCATGGGAGCCTGCAGGCCTTCTTAGAGGTATTCATGGTGGAAAAAGAGGCCACGGGAGTTTTTGGCAAGCACCAATGGGAAAATCACAGTACAGGCACCTGGGATTCTGGAGCACGGGTATTCCATCTGCAGCAGAGAATTCTGCCGCTTTGAACCCCAGCTCCAGCATGCTGCAGAAACCTAGTAGGGACAGAACACCTAACCACGGTACACCAAGTGCCCACAGAGCCAAAGCAGCCCACTATGACATGGGCTCTAGCGAAACCACCATGTCACATGATATATTTGGCTTTTTGACCTCTTCAAGTTTCATTTTGAAACTTAATTTTCAGTATTCGAGGTGTTTAGGTCATGGGGGTGGATCTTCCATGAATGACTTGGTACCCTCCCTACAGTAATGACTGAGTTCTTGTTCTCTTAGTTTACAGGAGAGCTGGTTGTTCAGAAGAGTGTGGCACATCTCTCCCCTCTGTCTCTTGCTCCCACTCCTACCAGGTGACATACAGGCTCCACCTTGGTTTTCCACCATGAGTAAAAGCTTCCCAAGACCCTCACCAGAAGCAGATGCTGGTGCCATGCTTCTGGTACAGCCTGTAGAACTGTGAGCCAATTAAACCTCTTTTCTTTAAAAGTTACCCAGCCTCAGTTATTTCCTTTATAGCTACACAAACAAACTAAAACATCATATCACTGGATAGGTCACGGACAATCCATTGTAATCCCAGACTGGTACATGTGAGATGACACCCAAGCAGGACCAGAAGGCTTAGTGAGGCTGCACAATACTAATCCCCAACTACTGCAAAGGCACCATCCTCAGCTGACACTTATGGCCTCATGGAGGGTCCTTTACCATCAGCTGACTGAGGAAGAAGGAGCTCAAGCAAGATAAAAACGGATGTGGACTACACTACAGCCCCATTCGAGGTGGTCTTGAAAGACAGTGGGGAGGGAGAGAAAGCTTCAAGTGGTATCCCTGGTCATACACTTTGTGTTGCAAGAGAAGTGGCCTGGGGTTGCAATGTATATATACTTGTGGGCAGTAGCCAATGGCTTGACCAGATGGGCCGGAGCCTAGAAGGAGAGGGATTGGCAGATTAGAAACAATGGAGTCTGGAGACGTGCATGGACTGTGGGAGTGGACTTTGCATTGCACGTCAGCACCCACAAGGAGAGCCACTGAACAAGCATACAGACAAAGTGTCTAACCAGTTGTTGGCAGCCTGTGTCGTCGGACACTCTGGCACTAGCACGATAGCACGTGAATATGATAGCCATGGTGGCAAGGATGGAGGCCGTGCATGGGCCCACTGGCATGGGCTCCCCTTACCTAAGTTTTCCTAACTACTGCTGCTGCCAGATGTCTAACGTTCCAGCAGCAGAGAGTGATGCTGAGGCCCTGGGGTAATGCTGTGCCTCAAGGAGACCAACCAGATACCTGGAAAATCCACCACATGGGACATCTTCCACCATGTAAGAAGTAGGGATACATTTTAAATTGAATGAACACATATTCTATACCCATATTCTGCCCTTAGCACTATGGCTGGCATCACTGTCCAAGGGCCTGTATGGGGCTACATCTGCTTGTATGTGACCCATATATTCATATTTTTTCAGCAAGGAGCTGTTGGAATGGCCACAAACTCTACTGAGTCTATCCTATGTTATGTATCACCCAGCAGCTGCAAGCCAGATATTGCAATGGTATAATAACAGACCTGTGGAAGGCTGAGCTGAGAACGCCAGCTCAACGGTGATACCTAGTGAGGATAGAGTGACATTCTCCAAGAGGCAGGGTACTCCTTAAATCGAAAACCTTTATATGGCTCTGTATTCACGATGAGCGGAAGGCATAAGTCTAAAAACCAATGGGGTGAAAATAGCAGTGGTTCTGCCACCAGTCATCACTCCCAGTGATCTACTCGAAGAATCCTCAAAACCCTGAGCTTGTGGGTTTTGTGGTCCTGGTTCCTAAAGGGGGATGCTTCTGACAAGGGACACACAACAGCCTCCTTGAACTATAACTGTGGTTGATCTATGGTTCTCCTTGTACCAAGTGGCTAATAGGTAACAAAGAGGAGCTGCCATCTTGGAAGAGATCATTGAACCTGATCATGGGAAAGAGGGAGGGCTGCTGTAACACACAAGGGAGGGCAGAAGACACGGAGACCCGGGTGATTTGCCTCTTACTGTTCCCTTCTCCAATGTTGAAAGAATATAGACCATAGACCCCCTCAGAGATGAGCAGCTGGTCTTCCCGCTGGGAAAATCACCCAAATCAGAAGAGGTGCTGGAGAGTGAGGAAAATTTTCAGTGGATAACAGGGGAGGGGGATGATAAATACCAATTGTCACCCTCCACCCAGCTATAGCCTCAGAATCCAGAATTTGACCCAACTGACCTTCCTTGTCCAAGTTCCCACTAGGAACAGAAACTCACAGGTGTCTGGAGGAGTGATCAGAGCCCATGAGAAGTCTCCACGTGCTGCAAGGCACGGACTGTTATAGATGATGTCTCCCATTTAGGAAGATTCCTATTCAGGAATGAAGGTCTTATTTCCTCTATTTTCCAAGATGCTGGGAATATGTCCCTTAACTATTTCTTTGCGGGGTTCACCTTACTAAAGGATGTGTCCTGTGGGATCTGACGATCACAGCTCCTGCCAGGAGCACCATGTAGTAAATGATCAAGTTGAAAAGGGAAAGGGTCGGCCTTCTTGCTCTAACTTGGGACGACTCTACCCAGCTTACCCAGATCCACACTTCCAGGTGGATTTTCATGTTTTTGCTGAGACGTCATCACATCTCAACCTCTGTTTCATCCTACTTTTCCTTCCCTGTTCCCAGATCCTGATCCCAAAAGCCTTCCTTCAAAAACAGCTTCCCTTGGACCTTCACCTGCTACGTCTAATAAAATCTGGGTGGTTACCAAATGAAATAGTTTATAGTCATAGGCTGGTGAGGCCTAGAAAAAAAATTAAAAGCCTTGGTTGCTTAAAAAAAAGGAGTTCATTTTATTAGTACCAAACTATATAGATGTGAACCTCTTGTGGCTATCAATGGTTTTGATCAATTATATGCCCATGTAGCAAAGTGAACTCTTCTTGTGCCTTCCTGAATGCATTCGGTCCGAGCACATCTCGCTTCGGATGCCAGATTTCCAACTCTGATTTCAGCTCACAGTTTGGATTTCAGCCATTTCGTGAAAGATAACGCGCTCTCACAGAGCTAAGTAGATGCGAACATTCCTCGGAGTTTTGACACACGGTCAGAAACTTTATGAGAATTTGCGGATTCATATATTCATTTCCAGAGTCCTAGGGTTTTGTGCCTTCTCTGCATGCCTGGCTTGTTTTTCAGCCCAATCAGTTCTTGAAACTGAACCGCACTGATAATGCAGACGTTTAATAATTCAGATATGTGCTGAGGTTTGCATTCCATGGGCAACTGCAGAAACTTAAAAACCTGATTGATTTTTATCAAATGCCACCGATCTTTTTTCGAATTAGGACTTCCTATTCACTCAAGAGAAGCTCTTTAAACCCTGTGGGGGTTTGCGGGGAGCTCAGGGAAGATCAGAAAAGAAAATAGATTATGTACCCAGCTGCCTTCTGTGGGCTCATGGATCTGCTTACATCTGGGTGCCTGGACACATCAGCAATGCAACTTTTCTCCCTGGCTACTTTTAGTTCAGGCTGGGCCCCAGTAAGAAAGTTCCATCTTGGGAGCCTTTGGGAAAATAGCAAGGTGGTTCCTCTGCGTCCTTTCATGACCAAAAGTTATTGATTTGAGGTAGTTCAGCAAGCCCCTTCAGTGGGTTTGCACAAATTCTTCTAACTAATGACATAATGGAAGTTGGAATGCCTCTCTTTTTTTTGATGTGGGTAAGGAATTGAGATTTTTTCCCTGTTTCCTTTTTTGCAGTTTTTTTTTTTTTTTTTTGGCCGGGGCTAGGTTTGAACCTGCCACCTCCAGCATATGGGGCCGGCGCCCTATTCCTTTGAGCCACAGGCGCCACCCTGTCCCCATTTTCTTATGATCCTTCTGAGACAAGGGAACTGGCTTTTCCACTTAGGATCAAACTTCTTTTATTGGAAGAAGCATGGGGGTTAAGTCATTACGTGATTTTGGCATCACAGGAGATGACACAGCCTCTGGTTAAAAAGACCCTAAGGACAGATTCCTACATTCTCCCTGGATCTCATAGCCCAGATGCACGAGCCCCGTGGTGTTATGATAAAAGCCTGCGGACCTGTAAGTGCGTGGGCAGACATGGCGTAGAGAGGGATGGAGAGCCCGACAGGGAGGCTAGTGATTTAGTCCAGGTTCTGTGAGAGCCTGAGTCAGAACTCGCGTTGCCTGGGCCCCTGTGCCTTCTCAATCAGGTTAGGCCATCTCCTGCACAATGCCTTCGCAATTGATTTAGCCGGCGCCAGGGGAGTTGGACTGTGAGAATATTGAACCCTGCGCTCTGGTTTGCCTCATCCACATGCATCTTGATGTCAGGATGCTCGCAGGGGTACTTTTCCTCTTCTCTCCCCTGGACTTTTCCATTGAGAAGCCTACTGTTTGAAATTTTTAAAGTAACTTTTCCAGCCTTGGCAACTTTGCCATTTTCAGCTCTGATTAGCCAGTTGACGGGCAACGCCTTGGGCTTCTCCCCTGCATCCTGCCAGGTTTAGCACCTCACATGTTCCTACAGGGAATAAGGCAGTGGCCCCAGGCTGATCTCTCTCCCACTTCAACTGCAGACTCCTCCCTGCGCTCAGATCCGAAGGACCCGCCTGGATTCCTTCATGAACACTCTGCATGAGAATCTAGAATGGCTCCCTAGTGGCAGCCCCAGGTGATCAAGGACGTGAACTTTCTTTTTCACTGCTGTTTCCCTGGCTGCTCAGGGTGGTGCTGGCACAGGGCTGATCCTCAGTTGCCCTTGCCTGGATCAAGGAATGCTGCCTTGGGTCCAACCAGCATGAGGCTGGCAGGCAGAGTGCTGGGCTCTGAGCACGCACTAGCACAGAGTGCCTGCCTTCCAGGAGATCAGGATGCAGGGACAGTGGGGGGACTGATGTTTAACCACGTCATTACAATACAGCATGGCAGGGTCTTTGGGCTGAGGGGCGTCTGGGGCAGGGCAGGGGATCAGCAAAAGGGATCCAGAGACAACGTCTGCTCAGAGTCCTGAGGACAATAAATTTACCATCATTTACCATCCCATCTATAACCCCCCCAACTTACCATGGGCCATTTGCCATCTGCTCCCCTTCCTGTCCTTATCTTTTTAATCTAAGTTCTCCTTACTCCCCAGCCAGCCAGGCCTTCTGTTCTAGGGAAACTAATCTCCTTTCCGTAACCCCCAAGGACTTGCTGGATGCTGTCTGGCCGCTTGTTGTCGGAGCCAGCCTATCTCTATGGGTATATGTTCAGCACATCCCAATAGGTCTTACTCAGACCCATGGCGTCTAGGGGGCCTCCCCTAATAAATTTTCTTCCCATCCCTTCATTTCCCTCCTACTCAGAACTTGTGATTTGAGTTCATGCAGTGTGATTCCAAAGACACAGATAAATCACCGCAGCTCTGAACCCGATTTGGATGTCCGTAGGTAAAAATAATACAAATAAAGGTATTAGGATTCTCCTCATGTACTTTTATAAGGACAGGAAATGAAGAGCACAGGGCATCGCATGTTAATGTGGAAATCAACACAGTAGGAGGTGGCCACCTCCTTTTCCCAGGGACTCTTAGTGTCCCCGTTGTCACTGTGACATGTCACAACTATGTCAAGACGTAGTTCTTTATGTAAATTTAGCACTGTTTATGGATATAAAGATTGGGGAAGAGTTATATGAAAGGGCGCTATCTTAAAATGGGCTTTATAGAAATTGTCGGATTTTTATATTTGATTCCCAGCTGACTTATAATCTTTCTATCCCAATACAGTACTTAAGGAAACGCAATGATGACACGGTAGAAGCTCCCTAGTTGACCCCCTCCCTACATTGACCACCTCCTTCAGTTGATCTAACATTCCTACACTGGGCATGCACCACATGTACCTATCAGTACAGCAGGCCTAGTTCCTTATGTTGACCATCTCTGTATGTGAGTTTGTCATAGTCCCTTGGGTGGTCAACTTACAGAGGTTCTACTTTACTGTAATAACTTTATAACTGTGAAGAATGCTTTCCAGTTCACATCTAAAGTAAACATCACCTCCTCTGAGATACTTTCTTGAGTCCCTGAAGAGTTTCTCTCACCTTTCCGTGTATCTCTGGCCTCACAGCTTCAGAAAAGTATCAGAGTTTATGTTTCATGCCTGACTCCTTAGTGGACAGAATTCTTCAAGGGTGGGAAGCTTAGCCCCTTCATTTGCCTGTTTCTGTGATACGGCCAATGGCAGAGCTCAATACGCCGTAAAAATACCTAATAGATAATAAAAAAGTAAATACAGGGGTAAGTGAATGGTTTTTCTGTATGACGTATTTGATAAAGGCTGATTACGATAAAATAAAGTAAAAGAAGATACATCTTTTACTCACAAGGGAAAAAATATTTGCAGGAGAAAATTTGCCGTCATAGATGCAATTCTGTTTCTAAATTTTTATCTAAGAGTTCTTTTATCCCTGAAGTAGGTAATAAGGAGTTAGGTCGTATTAATTTGGCCCAACCCTGCTGCAGTGCTGTAAAATTGATTCCATGAAGTCCCACCTTTCCTTAAGAGTTAGGAAAGAAAAAGTGTTCCGAGACTGAAAAAGTGTGGAACAAATAGTTACCGTGTAAATTATGGAGTATTAGGTGCTTCTCTGGGTATGTTCTCCTTCATGCTAAAATGTTAATCTCTGAGTTATGCGCTGTAATAATAGATCCGACTGGAAAAAAAAAGTGTTTCTGGCACTAATGCATAAAATATGTGCATGCAATTTGAGGACTTGAAAAAACGGATCATTCTTTGGAGGAGAAAGGAATGGTATGAAAGTTACTGCCACTCAAGGAGAACAGAACGTGCCTCGCTACAAGGTTAGCTGATTTTAAATACTGATTGCCAAACTGTTCAATAAAATATGAATACTTATTATGGCAATCCGTATCCCATGTTACATATCCCATTTCAGGGGTGACGTGTACCTTCTTAAAGAAATATACACTAACTAGGGAATGTCAAACATTATAAAGCAAGCAGAAATTGAGGCTGAAGTGCTTATCTCCTATTGGCTGCCAAACTGGACTTTAACCTCTAGGAAAAGACTAAAACTATAAACAACCCTCGGTATCCATGGTAACATGCATAAGAAGGTAATTATTTTTTTCTTTACATTTTTAAATTTCAGAGTTTAATAGCATATTATATGCATTGCCTCAGGCCCATAATTCCTCCAGTTGGTCATTAAGTATTAGGAAATGCCCTCTCTACCAATCATTATTCCTTAAATAAAATGCCACTTACAGGCCTCATGAACAAAAGACTTATAGTGTGTCAGTGGTAGGCGCACCTTAAGTACTGTAGTGATTTGGTGTGGAAAGCACCTACCGCCAGAACACCTGGTTCAGAAACCAAGCTTGTGTCCAGAGAGCCACGTACACAAGGTGGGCTTTTGAGTGTGATTAATTAAACTCGAGGTATGGCTCTGTTCTTCAGATAAACACGCCAGGAGCAAGGCCCCACATCCATGTCCTCACGTGGACAACCCCAGCTGCAGTGAGAACTCTGCAGGAGTGGACATTTCTGGGCCTATTCAATTTTTGTTAATTCCATTTTATGGTAGAGCGTCGCTCCCTGATGTACTAATTTGGAAGGCTGGGTTTGTAATACTGAAGAGAGACTCACATTCACAACACATTGGATGATGGAGAAGGCACAAAGGGAGAACTTATTTATAAGATCTCGTTCCTGTTCTTTCTATAACCCAGAGTGATGACAGCCCTTTAATAGTCATCCAGAAAATTCAGTTGGAGTTGAAACCAAAACTCCTTTCGCCGGCTACAGTAGCTCCTTTCGCCGGCTACAGTAGCTCCTTTCCTCGCCCTGATACACCTGGGTGGCTTACCCCAGACAGGTGTCGTCCTCACCGCTTTGGCTCTCCTGCAGAGACACAGCCTCAGTAAAGCCGTCCCCGGATGACTTGTGCAAACAAAAGGAAAAATATGTGCTGAAAACTAGAGCTAATCTCGGAAGTTCTAAGTTTAGACCAGATTTTTCTTCCAAGGGTTTATTTGTAAATCAGTTTCTGGAAGCCGGCGCAAACATTTTCCCATAGAAACATTGTGATAAACATGGCTTTGATGTTTAGATTTAACCCCTACTTAGATTTAACCCCTACTGAAAGGGAAATAGTACACATTAACAAAAATATCTTTCTCGGCTGCATCTTTTACACCTTGGAAGCTATTTTATGGATTGAATCTTTTTCTTTCTTTTTTTTTTTTTTTTTTTTTGGTAGACAAGTCTGAGAACTAGACCGCCATGTGCAATGGCTTCTCTGGGAAACTTCCCATTCATCTGCTCTCAAAACTTGACAGAAAAGAGAGAATTTCCTCCAACAGTCCTGATGCTGCCACCCAGAAGTTAAAAGGGGCCTCCATTTTCTTTTTTTTTGCATAAGGACATTTATAAATCTGGCGTTTGTATTTGGGGAACTGCCTGCACTTAATTTAGAAAGTAGTACTACTAACTGCCTTAGGCTAAGGGTGAACTTGACACAGTTTAGACCAGGAAGTTGAGTAAGAAAACATAAACAGTAACGCAAAATATAGAACTAAGATGAAGAACTTCATAGCAGTGCTATGAGCAAGACCCATGTTCCAGTCCCAAACAAGGCAATGTAAACATTTCTTTACTAGAAATAGGAAAGACATTCAAGGGCTGTGAAGCAATGGATTGTGATGCTGATCGTAGAAACTTTCTCTGAGCCACATTCTATTAATAGCTACTTGTTCACCATCACCACCAAAAAAAAATAAAACAAAACAAAAACAAGCTGCGAGCAACAGCTCTCCTTCTAGGCAGCTCTTCTTCTTTTGCCACCAAATGGCAAGAGAGATAGAGAGTATTTTTAGCCAGAATGAGGGGTGAGGAGGGATAAGGGAGCCCAGCTGGGAAAGCAGGAGATGGGAGTCAGGACCCATGAGACTAAACAGGAATGGGTTTAGGAGGTGGTCAGGGGCAGGCGTCTTGTGAAAAAGACAAGAGGCCATAAGCTGTGATTCCCAGAGAAAAGAATTAAAGAAGAGGATCAGGGGAAGGCGGAGAAATGATGTGAATTGCATGAAAAGACACTTGGAATCTTCCAGAAAAAAATAAATGAACTAAACCACCGGAAAGTGAAATACATGTGATGAGGTCACATGTCTTGTGGTAGCTGGGAAGGAGCAGGAGACAAGTTCCAGAGCAGGAAGAACCATGGTGGGGCCAGACCCGGGACTCTCCTAGATTGCTAATACTGGGAGTTTGTGACTGGTGTATCTAATATTCAAGGAACAGGGAAAGTGGCAGTGCTCTCCAAGCTACTCAGGAGTCACTTGACTCCCTGTTCCATGTGTCCTCCAGTTTGGGTACCTCTGGAGACCTTGGGTTGACATCCCCGACCCAAGTTCTGACCGTGAGGAACAGCCTTGGCTGGGTTGAGGTCTAACCCTCCTTTGACTCTGAGGAAGTGGAGAGAAATTCAAACTCTAGGTCCCTGTCGTCACGTGTTCTATTATGTGGGACAATTTGTTCCACTTGCCACCTTTAGAACAATATGGCAGAAGGGAGAGATTTTTCAAAGCTGTTTGGAAAGTGCTTCTCGGTGCCAGTTCCGACAAGACCCCTTGTTATAATTTGTTACCTCCACTGCACCAGAACGCCAACATGGCAGTATGTAGAGACACTGTTGGAATAGAAAAGAGGACTTCTAGTTTGATGGTTGTGATAGATTGAAAGAGTCAAGTTATACCAATAGTAGGATTTTTCCCATTCTTCTAGACCCAGGATTTTAAGCATCTGCTGGAGGACTAGCTTCTATCTCATTTTCTCAACACATAGAGACTTCCTTATTTGAAATATGCTTATTTCAGGGGAAAAAAATGACTCAATAGCCACTTAGTTCAAATAACCCCTTCTTGGATGAATTAAGTGAAGAATAGAAAAGGCCATTTTAAGGAAAGAAGCATTCCAATCTAATGAGATTGTTGGATGTTTAACTTTCTGGGAAACCCTAGCCCCTGGGACGCCTGCCACCACTGTAGCTGTGCCCTTGTGACGCAGTGACTTCTCAGCTCATGATGTTTAGAAAGTGTGATTTGGACAACATG
This sequence comes from Galago senegalensis, assembly GCA_963575145.1. Classification (NCBI taxonomy): domain Eukaryota; kingdom Metazoa; phylum Chordata; class Mammalia; order Primates; family Galagidae; genus Galago; species Galago senegalensis. The sequence goes on from CAUYTI010123841.1 coordinate 43,041, forward strand.
GATCGTAGAAATATATCAGTCTCTGGAATGTTCAGCTCAGAAAGTTCATGCTCAGGGGAGCACTGCTGCGTTTGCTGTCCCTATCAGAAGGGCTATCTTCCTGCGTTGGTTGGTTTATGCTTGAGCTCTTTCCAAAACAGGATTCGAGCTGGGTTAAAAGGATTGTGTATGTCACTTACTTCCTAAACTTTATTCTGTTTGTTGATGTATGTTATTGGGTCATTTTTTTAAACCTCAGTAATTTGGGTACTCTGAGAAGGTCATTCTGAATCAGTGAATGTCTAGATGATGAAACAATTTTGAGTACACACAAAGTTTGATAGTTTTAAATAGTTCCATTTGACCTTTGTAAGACTCCCCTAAGCAAAAGTTATGGAGGGAGCTACTTCCACAAAACAATAGGCCTGTTTTGTCTTGGCTTATCTATCAGTCATTCCTATCCCACATCTGCTCTTAAACTGGGTTGGGAACATTCTTCCTGCTTCTGAGAATTGCATACCATCTTAAAATGGGAATCTAGACCATGCATTGGCAAACTTTACTGTAAAGAGCCAATAGTAAATAGTTCAAGCTTTGTAGACCATCTGGTCTCTGTCACAACTCTGACAGGGTAACAGAAAGCAGCTGTAGATAATATAGAAATGAGTGAGTGTGGCCATGTTCCAATAAAACTTTATTTACAAAAACAGGATACAGGTTGGATTGGCCATCAGGCTATAGTTAGCCATCTTCTGATGTAGTCTATCTGCCTCACTTTAAAGATAAGGAAAAAGAAACCTGGGAAGCCTGGGAATTCCCCTAAGTCACTAGACAGTTGGCAGCAAAGCCAGATGTCAAACCCAGAAATTGAATTTAGATGCCAGCTTAGACTCTGTCTCATTCTATAAAGTTCTTCTACTCTGTAGATGATCTAAGTCTGAGTCAGAAAGTAGTATTGGAGGAACTTATACTCAATTACTTAATAAAAAGCACTTTGAAGATGAGAAAAATCTTGTAGGAAATTGCCACTACTTTAAATTCATCTTGATGCCATGGTTAGATTTCAAGATGGCGACAAAGAGATAAACTATTGAAAGACTGTCATTATGTCCTAGAGTCTTGTTCTGACAAAGTTTTCCACTAGAAATAATCTGAATAAAGCTAGGAAAGTAGGGTTTCCAAATTTCCAAACAGCCATTACTAGCCTCCAATCAGAAGTTTGTTCTTTCTTTCTTTTTTTTTTTTTAATTTACGTAAGCATGACTTTTTATCTTTTTCAAGGTAGAAAAATATTCTTTTAAAAAATTTTTTTATTAAATTTCAACTGTGTGTATTTATGGGGTACAGTGTGCTGAATTGATATACAATGTGGAATGCTTACATCAAACTGATTAACATAACCATCACCTCACTTACTTATTCATTGTGGTAAGACATTTTTTTTGGCAGTCCACTCATTTAATTTCTTTTTTTTTATTTTTATAGCATAACTGTGTACATTAATGCAATCATGGGGTACAGTGTGCTGTTTTCATGCAATTCCTTTATTAGCCATATATCCAGAAGACCAAAAATCGAATTACAACAAAGATATTTGTATCCGAATGTTTATTGTAGCCCAATTCATAATTGCTAGGTCATGGAAGAAACCCAAATGCCCATCGACCCACGAATGGATCAATAAATTGTGGTACATATACACCGTGGAATACTATGCAGCCCTAAAGAAGGATGGAGACTTTACCTCCTTCGTGTTTATATGGATGGAATTGGAAAATGTTCTTCTTAGCAAAGTATCTCAAGAATGGAAGAAAAAGTATCCAATGTGGTAAGACATTTATACTTTACTCTTAATAGATTTGAAATGTACCATTGCATTGTGCACAATAGGTGAGGTCCCACCAAATACATTCCCTCCTCCCACCCTTCACCCTCCCCTCCTTTTTCCTGGACTATAGTTGTGTTTTATCATTCATATGAATGTGTAGGTGATTATATATTAATTTCATAACAGTATTGAAAGTTTTTAACCTGGAATTCAGCCATGGGTCCATGGCTTCCTGAAGTTTATGCAGAAATT
>CAUYTI010123842.1:0-45566 GCA_963575145.1 Galago senegalensis
CAGCCCGGACCCGCCAAACAACAATGACGGCTGCAACCAAAAAATGGCCGGGCATTGTGGCGGGTGCCTGTGGTCCCAGCTACTTGGGAGGCGGAGACAGGAGACTCGCTTGAGCCCAGGAGTTGGAGGTTGCTGTGAGCTGTGAGGCCACAGCACTCTACCCAGGGGGACAGCTTGAGGCTCTGTCTCAAAAAAAAAAAAAAAAAGAATAAAAAAAGAATAAAAAGAAGTAAGAATCCAATGTTCTCAATTCTAATATGAAAGCAGTAGATGAGCTAATATGGGAGGGGCAGGTAGCAGAATGAGCAAGTTGGGAGAAGGGTGGAAGGAGCAGGATGGGGAGTCACAGTGTACAGCACACTTCTTGGGGGGTGGGAAAAAATTATAAGAGGGACTTTATCTAACAAATGCAGTCAGTGTAACAATTCTTTGTACCCTCAATGAATCCCAAACAATAAAAATTAAGTTTAAAAAACAAAGTTTTTTTAAAAAGATAAACAAAATTGACAAATTTTTAGCCAGACTAAGAAAATAAGAGAGAAAATTCAAATAAATTGAAAATCAGAGATGAAAATGAAGATATTGTAACTGATACTGCAGAAATCCAAAGGATCATTGGAAACTATGAGCAACGATTTACTATGCCATATATTGGAAAAACCTAGAAGAAACTGATAAATTTCTAGACACATATAACCCACCAAGACTGAACCAGGAAGAAAGGCAAAACCTAAATAAGGTGATAACAAATAACAAGACAGAAGAAAAAATAAAAAGTTCTCCATCAAAGAAAAGCCCAGAACCAGATAGCTTCACTGCTGAATTCTACCAGATTCAAAGAACTAGCACCAATCCTACCTGAACTATTCCAAAAAATCAAGGAGAAGGGAATACTCTCAAAGTTATTCTATTAAGCCTGTATCTCCCTGATATCAAAAGCAATGACACAACAAATTAAAAAAAAAAATGATAGTCCAATATTTATGATGGAAATAGATATAAAAATCATCAACAAAATGCGAGCAAACCGAATTCAACAACACATTTAAAAGATCATGATCAAATGGGATTCATCCCAGGGATGCAAAGATGGTTCAACATATGCAAATTAATGTAATACATCAGCAAAATGAAGGACAATAATGAAGGGGAAAAAAACTATATGATCATTTCAATTGATGCTGAAAAATCATTCAATAAAAGTCAACATCCCTTCATAATAAAAAACTTTTAAAGAAAGAACCTACCTCAACATGATAAAAGCCATAGACTATGTATAACAGGCACATAGCTAGTATCATACTGAATGGGGAAAAAGTGAAAGCCTTTCCTCTGAGATCTGAAACAAAAAAAGGATGCCACTTTCACCACTGTTACTCAACATAGTACTGGAAGTTCTAGTTAGAGGAATCAAACAAAGGAAAGAAATAAAGGGCATCCAAATTGGAAAGGAAGGAGTCAAATTATTGTAACCATGATTCAAGCATTACAAAAGTGATACATGTAGCCAAAAGCATTTGTACTCGCTTAATACTTTGAAATTAAAAAAGAAATTAAATTATCCTTGTTGTCAAATATGATCTTACATCTAGAGAAACCTAAAGAGTCCACAAAAAAAAAACTGATTAAAAAATTCAGTAAAGTTACAGAATACAAAATAATCATACAAAAATAAGTAGAATTTCTATGTGCTTATACGAAATAACCTGAAAAAAAAAAAAACAGGAAAGTGGCTCAACACCTATAACTCAGCATCTAGGGCACCAGCCACATACAATGGGGCTGGCAGGTTCATATGTCTGGGCCTGCTAAACAACAATGATAACTACAAAAAAATAGCTGGGCATTGTGGTAGGCACCTGTAGTCCCAGCTACTTGGGAGGCTGAGGCAAGAGAATCATTTAAGCCCAAGAGTTTGAGGTTGCTGTGAGCTGTGATGCCACAGCCTTCTACCAAGGGTGACATAGTGAGACTCTGTCTTTAAAAAAAAAAAAGAAAAGAAAGAAACCAGGAATGTAATCATATTTGCAATAGCTAGAAATAAAATAAAATACCTAGGCATTAACCAAAGAAGTGAAAGATCTGGATAATGAAAACTATAAAACATTGATGAAAGAAATTAAAGAGGACACCCCCCAAAATGGAAAGATATTCCATGCTCATGTATTGGAGGAATCAATATCATTAAAGTGTCCACATAGCAATTTATAGATTCAATCCAATCCCCATCAAAATACCAATGACATTCTTCAGAGTAGAAAAACTAATGCTAAAACGTATATAGAACCACATAAGATGCAGAATAACTAAAGTCATCCTGAGCAAAAAGAACAAAACTGAAGGGATCACATTGCCTGACTTCAAATTATACTACAGAGCTGTAGTAACCAAAACAACATGGTACTTGCATAAAAACAGTCTTTTAGACCAAAGAACAGAGACCCCAGAAGCAAATCCACACATCCATAGTGAACTTATTCTTGACAGAGATATCAAGAACATGCAGTGGAGAAAGGATAATCTCTTCAATGAATGGTGCTGGGAAAACTAGATATCACATGCAGAAGAATGAAATTAGACCCTTATCTCTCACCATATGCAAAAATCCAGTCAAATGGAATAAAGACTTAAATCTAAGAGCTGAAGCTATAAAATAGTAAAAGAATACATTGGGGAAACACTTCAGAACATTGGTCTGGGCATGGACTTCTTAAATAATACCCCCAAAGCACAAGCAACCAAAGAAAAATTAGACAACGGGATCACATGAAGCTAAAAATCTGCACAGTGAAGGAATCAGTCAATGAAGTAAAGAGACAACCTACAGAATGGCAGAAAAGATCTGCAAACTACCATCTGACAAGGGGCTAATAAAAGAATATACAAACCCTTGTTTGACCTCCTGTTGCACTCTAAGAATACCACCATCACTGTGAATGTGACCAACTAAAGCTTGGCTAAGCTACCCAAATTTTCCATCATTCTTTCTCCCAGTTTCCCTGCTCCAGAAGTCACTCCCATTTCCATACCCAAGGTTAATTCTCTTTCCCCAGCATTGGATCATCCCCAAACTTGCAAGGTGCAAAACCCACCACATGTTATAGTTTAAGCTATTTTTTTCCCTCTTTTGATGCTAAAATAGAGAGAAAGGGAGCTTGGGTCCCAGGAGTTGAGGAAGAGGAGGTGTCCACCACTCTGGTTCAGCTTACTGTTGTTTTTCCTAAGCACCTAAAAATACCTTCAGGTGCATCTCCCACTGACACTGGGGTGGGGGTGTGGTCAGTGAGCCAGGAACTGCTATCAGATCTGAACAAGAGATTCATGCCCATGCCCATGCCCATGCCCATTGATGGACACTTAGATTGATTCTTTGGCTGGTATCTGACACAATTTTACTTCATCGTAAAAGAACATTTGCCTATTCCCAACCTTAACTTACATTACAAACGTTAAAATAAACCCAATTACCCTACCCAATTCCTGGAGTTGCCTGCGTAACTCCATGGGGGAAAGAGAAAACCCTGCCATATACCTGACTAAATACCACAATTTCAGGGCAGAGCCTGTGGCTCAAAGGAGTAAGGCGCTGGCCCCATATGCCAGAGGTGGTGGGTTCAAACCCAGCCCTGGCCAAAAAACTACAAAAAAAAAAAAAAACCCACAATTTCACAGTTATTTTGATGCCATCCCCACAAAGCGTCTAGAGGACAAGCACAGAGCCTTGCTTGTTGCTGTGTTGCCTGAGCCCAAAAAGTACCTGCCACATGGGAGGGAGATGCTGAGTAAACGAAGAAAACGAATGCCTCATAGTTTGCTTAATTTGGAAAAGGATGAGATTGCTTCGTGTACAGATAGTAGGCAAGTTGATGAAAAGATGGCTGCAGCACAAAACAGGCAGCATCCTGTCCACTTGGCACATGACTTGAAGTCTCTAGAATACTCTTGTGTTTTGGTGCAATGCAAAATTCACACTGGAAGTGTGGGCTGTGGTTTTCATGGTAGGACTTAATTTGTAGGTTTGATTATCAAAAAAGGGGACAGGAAATGAGGCGAGAGTGAGACATGTTAGCTCAAATATGGGGGACAGTAGAGCGCCATGGGGTTGAGAACAAAAAGAATTAACAACCTGCACTCTGCCCACCCCCATCCTCGGTCCTGTCTAGACTTTGAATTCAGTTCAGAAGCCCCGTGGTGTCTGCCCTTCCCCAGCTTGCAGGCTCAGTCCCCTTGAGCTCCTACTTTTTCAAGTGCTCTGTCCCCTGGCAGACATAGTAACAAAGTTCTACCGTGGTTCTATTTCTGTCACCCCCCTGTGATGAATACCTTCCAGCCTTCTTCCACACCATATGAATTAAATGCACATCAGCGACAAAATTAACTGGAAGGAATAAAATTTCATGGCCATTTGGCAGCCTCATGGTTCAGCGGCACCAGCCGTCGCTCACCTTTGGCTTTGGGCATCGCGCACAGTACAGCTCCTGTGAGCCACCAGCGGTCGCCCACACAGCCCCCGCAGCCATGGCCTTGCTGGAAGACCAGACCGCTGCAGCTGAAAGGAGGGAAACCCAGCAGCCTGCCCTTTCCTCGCCACCCTCCCAGCTACTTCCTTCTACTCAGAATCCTGCTGCAGTCCCATCCCACAGACGCTTCTCAGGGAAGATGAGAGAGCCCTCCCCCAGCTCTGTTTTTGAAATGACTCCAGGAGTGCCAGATGTACAGACTTTTCCGGAAGGGGTCGGAGGAGAGCGTGGTGCTGGGAGAGTACCAAGGCTCCGTCATTATGCCAGGAGCACGAGAGCCATGCTATTCATCACCCGGAGGAAGACCATTAACTCTCTGGAAGCCTTCCATGCCGGTGAGCAGCGGAGATCCGTTATGCGCTCCCCCGGGTTCCACTGAACACCAGCAAACCAACATATGGTGAGCGCGTTCCACTGGAATCCCGCAGTCGCACAGGCCCTGCGCACAGAGCTGTGCTGGGGGAAGCTGGCCCCGAGCAGCCTTTGATGGCAGCTTCTCCAAGTGGTTTCCGAGACAGGATTTTCCTGCTTTCACCAGGTAAGGATGTGAGGCACATGGAGTTTGTTCTGTTTCCTAGAAAAGCATTATGCGAGAGCCGTGGACCCCTCCTTCTCTCCCCAGCCCTAGAGGTGCTTATTAGCTGACTTTGGGTAAGTCGCTCGGCACTCCCGAAACCTCAGTCTCTGTCTGTGCCACACATAATGCCGGTTGTCTCTTTCACAGGTGTGTATGGTTGTCTCTTTCACAGGTGTGTGGTAACGGAACAGCTCAGTGGACAGAACAGAGTTTTGGAAAGCATTGCCGATTTGTGTGATTATCACAACCTCCGACTGGATTTCCTTTCTCTGGCCGGCGTCAATAGGCTTCATTTCATACAGGCGCCCAACTGTGTTACCCTGAGGAGGTGTAAGGAAAGAAAGAACAAATCTAGAGTATTGGTGATGCTCATACCGAGAAAATGTATTTTCTACAGCCTCTCACAGTCCGCCCCACGGTTCCTTCCTTTGGGGAAGACGAAAAGCCTGTCTTCTCTCTCTGTCCTTTCCCTCCCCCAACCCCTTCCCCAAAAGTGATTATGGAGTGAAAGCCATACTGATGATTTTGACTGATCAACTGGAGAAATTTAGATAAATTTGGCTTTTCATTAACTGCAGCTGTTGTTTCTTTCAGTCCTTAAATGCCATTTATCATTTGAACGTGCTGGCTGAGGGGTGTGTGTTGAGTTTTCCTTTGCCTTCCATCAGTAATCCCAGCAGTATGAATCCAATTTCTATAGTTAGCCTTTAAAAAAGATCCCTTTTCCTGCCCTTTAGGGTTGTTATCAAAAAGTTATGCTTTCAGATCCGTTCCTCTCTGACTCCCTCTCTTCCCCTTATTCTCTCTGTCACAGATGCGTGGACACACTCACACACTCCCTCTCACACACACACTACCAACATACGACTATTCAAACCCAAATCCATCTTCTGAGGGGGAGGAGGGGAAGTCACAGTGCAGCAGCTCCAAACTTCCCAAGTTTCCCCACTCTCACCCCTGACCCCACCCACCCCCTGACTTAGAACACTTGAATTTGACCACCAGATTGAAACCCACGGAAGAAGGCCTCCCAACTCAATGAGACTTCCTGCTCCATTACACAAAGAGAAAGCTGTGTAGTTCCCCATGACTTGACTGTGAATGAAAGCTGCAAGGTGATGAACTACCTCCAAATAGTATTGGCTTACTTAAATTAAACTATTTTTTTTTTTCATTTCTACAGGACAGTGACTCATGATGATCTGGAGGGGAAAAAACAAAGAAATAGGGGCACATAGCCTCAGAACTTATTTCCTGTTAACGTTCTTAAGAGTAATATGGTGCTAGTCTTTATGTGGTTTCTCATTATTCTTAGAACTTGAGTTACCGTCTTAATTATTATATTGTTTCTCTTGGAATAGGAGGAGGAGGAGGAGACAGGTGGCATTTTCCTTTTTTTTTTTTTCCCTTTCACACCATGATAGATTAAATGTCAAGAATAATTAAATGCCATGGAGTGGTAGCCAACAATTTAGCACTGACATCTTTTAGGCGAACCCAGCCCGGAAAGAAGAAAATAGAAACATCTTAACATCTTTGTATCTTTCCTGACTTCATTTATGTAGGCGAGGATCCCAACACATGAAAAAAAGAACAGAGCCTCCCCAAGCTAATAATTAGTCTGTGCTTGGAATGAGAGTGTTCAAAGAACCAGACACTTAGGTGGGAACATTTTCCAGAGGAGGAGAGGCAGGGGGTTGCTCCTGCATTGTAGCACATGGAAACAACAGAGAATCCACATCATTCCAGAGACTTTAGAAGCAAGACTGGATTATTTTCAAAGATTCTGATTTTTCGGTTTTGAGGAGATAAAGGTAGGTAAAAAAGCAAAAGATTGGTAATTAGCAATATTATTGCTAATTTATCAATAATCGACAGACTAGGATCTAGGCCCAGTTCTATTTAAGCACCAATTACAAGCAAAATTGCCAAAACCTGGCTGAGCAAGAACTATCGTAGGTGGATGAAACTGAGAAACGTTCACTAAAACCTTACAATCTTTTGTGAAGACCAGGGGACCAAGGTCAGTAGTGTTGAGAAGGATCTTGAAGCTCGAGTTCACACTGAAATGCTGAAGTTGGTCAATTTTAGGGTGTTGTGCTCCTTCTGACAAGTAAAGACTTCTTTCAAACACTACTTACCAGTGATTTTATCCCCACACAACAGTTGTCCACTCTCAGAGTAGCAAAATCTGTGAGACATGTGCTGCTCTACAAATGTGTTATCCCTGCCAGCACCCAATTCTGGGAAGAGCAGCTTATTCTTGTGTGTTTCCCTAGAAAGACTCTCAATCCTCCACACAATTTGATTGATAACTGATATCTCCACGGTATTGCAGCTACATACACCCCATCTCTTGTTTGAGTTTCGGGGTCTCCTGTTTTCTCAAAGGGCCAATCTTCCTTAACATCAAGACACTGGTTTTATAATCTCTACTCCCTGGTTCATCTCTCTTTAATATCATGTGCTTTGGGTGGGCAGGCACCCCTACTGCTGTGCTGTGCTGTGCTGCCATGCTTGGTTTGGGGGGGCTGGCACCTGCGGTTGACATGTTCTCAGTTGGAAATCAAAGGACAGAATTATAACCAGGAGACTGGGAGTGCCTGCTCACCACCCAAGCCATTTAGAATCATCTTCAAAACTTCAGCATGAATTACTCTCTCGCTTTCCTTGTTTGAGATCCCTGGAATGAGATGCACAGTGAACCAGAAGCCCAGCCAACCAAACATCGAAGGCCAGTCTAGAAACTGTCCCCTCTTCCCAGGAGACAGTGATGTGGTGCTCTGAGCCATGAGGTAGCCCAAAAAGACCAGAATGTGAGGCCCACTCATCTCAGCTGCAAAATAAATGTCAACTTTTTAAAAACCAACAACAAACCTTCCTTCTCTCTCCCTTTGAAGCCATCAGTGAAGCACCAGAAAATATACCCTGAAGTCCTGGAGCACTGCAGCAACCCTGAAACAGAACACTCCTCCAGGATTCCAGGAACCTCAAACAAGGAAAGCTAGAGAGTGACTCATGCTAAAGATTTGAAGAAATCTTCAAAGAAGAAATGGCTCGGGTGGTGAGCTGGCACTCCCGTCTCCTTGAGGTGTTAGAATTCTGTCCCTGCATTTCCATCTGAGAACATGTCATCCCCAAAACCAAACATGGAAGCACAGTGCATTCCAGATCCTTCCATCCCGATCAACCCTTTATACCCTGCTCTGTGCCATCCCCATCCCTATGTGAGGGTGAAGAGTTAGGACAGAGCAGATGGCACAGAAAGCTCAGCTCTCACTGTCTTACAAACAGTAACCTGAACGTCATACTACTCCACGCCTGGATAAAAACAAAACAAGGTCAGCAGTGTGTCCTCTTACTGATACAGGGGTCCCTCCCCCATTCAGCGCTGGACAGAGAAACCCCATTTCCTAGGCCTGGGCAATTTCATGTAAGCTACTAGGCCTTTTCTGAAGCAAAGGCTCTGCCATTTTTTCCTGAGCTGGAGGGACTGCACTAATTCATTTGTTAATATGCTCATTAACATGAAAAAGGTGTCTCCAATCTACAAAGTCCTGGCCAAATGTCATTCTTCAGATCTTTCACTCCTAGACAAAAGGACCCATAAGGAGACTTTCCACTTGGGTCTTTCCTTCTGCCAGAAGCTCTGGTGCCTGTCCTTCCTTCGCTTTCTCTATCTAATAAATCCCATCTTACCACTGGTCTGTGGTTTATGGGTTCATTTTTTCAATCCCCAAGACCATGGACATACTGGAGAAAGCAATTCCAGCAACATTACCACCTCACGCCAGACTCTTATCCTGGTTCTCACCCCAGTCCCTTACTGGAAACACCTACCTACTCAAATCAACATCACTATCTATGAGCCTTCAATAAACCAATCAATTTACTAGTTATTTGAATATCTCCTATCATAGGGTGTAAAATGCTGTGTATATAGCCCAAGTTCAGATTCAGCTCCATAAGTTCAAAGTCCTGACCTCCAAACAAAATTTGCAAGGGACCAGACTCTCAGACCACTTTCCCCAGACACGCCAGCCTTTGGGGAGAAGCCCCCATCCACTCTACCCATGAGTGAAGATCAGGAACTTTCCACACTGTTATCTATGTTCTCGGGATTACAGCTCTAAGAACAAGAGTGGGAATAAAGAAATCACACAGTGAATACTCATTGAGCCCTCACTATGTGCCAGTCACTCTGTAGGCACCAAGAGTGAAATTCAGGTTGAGTACCCCTAATCGAAAAATTCAAAATCTGAAACTTTGAGCACTAACATGGTACTCAAAGAGCATTTCAAATGTTGTATTTTAAGACTAGGGATGCTGAACCAGTCAGTAGACAAGGCAAATATTCCAAAATTCGAAACATTTGTGGTCTCAAGCATTCAGTGAAGGAATACTCAACTTGTAGTGAAGCAGATGACTAAGTGGCTGGCCCTCATGCACTTCACCATCTAGTCCTCCCAGAGTCTTCTGAGGTCTGCAGCAACACCATTTAGTCAATGAGGAAAGTAAAGACTGCTCCATAGAAAGGGACACAGCTAAGATTGAAACCCAGGCCTGCTGTCTCCAACTGCTCTTTCTAGGAGCACACACTGTGTCCCTCCCCGCAGTTAATGAGGGGTAAATGAGGGAGCAAAGTGCTGTTGGTTTGCTTTTCTTGCTCTGTTATTCAAAAAATGTCAGGAACCAGCCTGAAGGGCCTGTCAGCCCCAGCCCTCCATGCAGTTCAGGGCTGGGGATCTTCAGGGAAAAAGGTACCTCCTGCTGGTCTCACAGAGAACACCTGGCCATGTGTTGACACATGACCCAATGGGCCCAACTGGCCTCTGGGCAGGGGCTGAAGGCACCAGCCATGCCAGGGACTCCAAAAAGAGTATGAGAAAAAAAAATTGAAGAATTAATACTTTAACAAATGAAAAAAAACACCAAAGTAATCATTTAAGAATTCAGTTAGATTTACTTACATTCATTGTATAACTAAGTATTATTTTAACTCTGAATTACATATGGTAATAGAGATACTAAAATGCTTAAAGTCTCTAATGATTTTGCTCTGATCTGAGAGAAGCTCCCAGGAAAATTCTGCTCTTATGCCCCAAAGAGAAGCCACAACTCCTATCCTTACTGCTGAGGTCATATAGAAGAAACCACCCACTCTTGCCTGGCTCTCTGCCTTCCTTCCCAGAGGCAATGAGGATCAAATGCCATCAAGAATATGAAAACTGGTAAGGGACTGTCAACTTTCTCTCTACAGACCTTCAAGGATCACAAACCCTTTTTTATATTTAAAAATATAAATCCCCTCAAGTGAAGAATCGGTGCAGTGGCCCACCCACTCCCCAGCTGATACAAGAGATAGCCAGCCCATCGCACTGTCCTACTTAGCTGTAGAGTTTCTTCTTCAGGGCTCATCACACATCACACTGAATCCACTGCTGCTCAGAGCTGCCCCTATGTGCCCCTCAGTCATAGTAGCACCTCTTCTACTCCCCTAATCATTTCCACTTCAGTACATCTCCTAAGAGGTATCAACAGGGCAGTGGTACTTCCTGAACCCCAGAACATTCTCAGGCTCTGGTTGACCAGGCCCTTGGTGGGTATCTTTTTCTGATCCACTGGTTACGACAATAATTACTCAACTTGTAGGTATTACGTAAGGTGGCATCCTCAGTAACAGTGTGCACCAGGCCCTCCTGGCTTCTCTGTCCTGCCAAGAGCAGCTTCAAAGGTATAAATCTCTGGGGAGAGTGGTCATAATCACAGGCTTTCGCATCTTCTCATTTTGGATAGCCATTTCTCATTTATCTCTTACACCAAGAGTTCTCACCCTTGACTTTGATAAAAAAAAAAAAAAAAACACCTGGGGGAGATTTTGATAGCACCTCTCCTGGACTCTAACCCTATGCAGTCTAATTCATTTGCTTTGGTAAAGCCCAGCATTCATGCCTTTTAAAAATTCCCCATGTCATTCAAGGTTGAGAACCACTGCTATATCCAGATCATATCCCACCACACAAGACAGTTTCCCTTTTGCTCTTTCAAAGGCTTGACTATTTACATTTCAAGTAAGCTAACTCTTACTTGAAAGAGTTACTTTTAGTCCCCTTACGTCAGGGGCCTAAAGCTTATCAGTGCTATCTTGGGATTCTGAGATCATCTACAACCAGTAAAGATGAGGCATGCTAAGTTAAACCTGCCTTCCATTTCACTTTACTCTCATGGTCTGGGTGTCTTGGTGAGGACTTCTGAGAAGGTTTATTTATGGGAGAAGCTATAACTTTAGGGACCAGGCTAAAATTTGGAGATGAAACTTTCACGGGAGTCTTTGGCAAAAGGGAAATAAAAGTTTGACTCTGAGAGCCCAGGATACTTGGGAAAGAGCTATGGTCCTAACTGAGGTTAGGACAGCTGGAAGCTAAGCTGACCTACGTTCCTCAATAAGCACCTAAGCCTTCACAGATAAGAATAAAGAAACTTGAGGCAAAGAAGCTGTTAAATCCTGAGCATAACAACAGGAATGTGCGTCTACAGTTTTGTCTCTGGACAGGAACATGGAACACCTTTCCCTATTTCAAATAAAAACAAAATTGAGCACTTAATGCATTTGGGACATCAGATGTAAGACATTTCCCAAAAGGGAGTTGTTCTATTTACACATTGCACATTTGCACCAAAGAGAAAGAAATACTGGGAAAGGAGAATCAAACGTGAAAAAATGGGCCTGCTATGCATCACTGTCATTGTAGGACTTAGTATAAATAATATCACCTGCTAAATACGGACACAACACCAATAGGAGTAACCAAAGGTCACAGAGTAGACACAGAGAACTTGTCCTGTGAAGGGGATCAGGAAATCCTTCTTAGATACCTAGAAGATACAAGTATAGATGAATACATGGGTGGATGGAAGGGTAGGTAGATGGATGGAATCTCTGGCAAACCTCCCTCCAGCCAGCAGTTGTGGGACTATGATAAACAACAGAGAAGTGGAGCTCTCTGTATTGATCTGGGCCCACCACCCACTTCCGTCGACCATCAGTTAAACCAAGAGGGTCTGCCTCAATTCCAGACCTTATCTAGAAGGGAGCTTTAATCAGGTCTTTCTCGGCTGCAAGTGACAGAGCCCCACTTGCAATGTCTTAAACCACGAACAATAATTTGTTGAAGGGATATTGGAGCATCTCCAAGAATATAAGGGTGGACGCAACTTAGTCTCAGAAACCATTGAGAACAAGCACTGAAATCATGTAGGGAAGCAGGTTTTTCTTCACTCTGTGCATTTGCTTCATTTCTTTTTCAGTGTCTCTTCCATTTCCTCTGTTATACTGTAGAGTTATTCTTCTTGTTTGCCAAACCATGTTGTAGAAAACATTTTTCACTGGCTCCAGGGTTTTACATAACACAGATCCTGATAACCAGGAGTCTAAGTTGACTCTCAGACCCAATTCCAAATTCCTGGGGAAAAAAGCTTATTGACCCAATTTGGGTCAGCTCTCCACTTCTGGGGGAAACTGCTGTAGCAAGGGGTAAGAGTCGTGTTTTGTGTCACTTTTCTCTCAGCAACCATGAGAATGGAGGGGAAATAAAAACATTCTAGAAAATGGCAGGTGGATAGATAACCTGAATCTCTACAAATAGATCAACAGTACTAACAAAATTCTTGAGTGACCCTGGACGAATTGTGACATCTGATTCTTCTTTATCCTCTCTGCATGGCCCTCACCCCACATATAAACTCTGCCTTCAAGTGTCCAAAATTTTTAAGCAACCCAAGCAGCAAACCAAAGACTCCTCACTCACTATGAGACCATACCCAGGTGTACATCATCACTTAAACTTCAGATTTCTCTTTTCAACCTGGAGTCCTCAGGATTCAGCAGGATCCCTAGTTATGTGGGTGACCCCCAGGAACCTTAAAAATATCTCAGCAGCCAGGCCCAATGGAAAAGTTTTAAGTAGGGTCCAGCACAATTGGTGGGGTCAAGAACCAGAAGGTCACTCAACGTTCAAGATCTAGACTGACAACTCAGCCCTTTCAACCTGTGGAAGAGTCTTCACAGAGTTCTTCTCTCTGATTATTAAAATGAGTCAGGTTCTCTCTGTGTGTCTCTGTGTTTCCTCATATTTTCTACTTCCACTTCCACTGTCCATCTCTCCTGTTTAAATTCCTATCCACTATCCCTTCTTGATCAGAGCCGAACTCACAGACTGGCTAGCTTAGAGTCAAGTGCCAAGCCCCTGCAGTCCAGTTAGCTGTGTCCAAGAGATAGGGTCATGTGTTGTAGACTCTTGCTACATCAGCTGTGTTCCGTAGAGCAGCCACAACAACAGTCACCTGGGAGCTCATTAGACATGTAGATTCCCAGGTCCTTTGTAGGACTTAGTGAATTAGAATTTACATTTTGCAAGGTCTCCCAGGTCACTCATAGGCACACTGAAGTTTGAGAAGTGCTGGTTTGGAATATGTCCCTCCAAGCTAAGGGATTGCCCTGACCTGCTTCGCAAGCATATGGCTGTGTGTGGTGCTGCTATCTCTGCCTCTTGTCAAGTCCACTAATTCCCTTGATCACAGCATGATCTATTTCTCCTTAGAGACATTTGCACCTTTTTAAATAATTAAACTCTAGAAAATCACCACATTTGCAAAAAGAGAAGAAAGGATCTATTGGTGACGTTTCAGGCACTGGAACACATAGCTGGAAAAGAGAATTGTTTATTTGTTGTGGGAAAGACTGGGAGAGCTGTTATGTTTTGCTTTGTTTTGTAATAGCATCCTTGGTCATCCACAAAAGCTTGCTTGCTAATTCTGTCTGCTATTCTGTTTCCATGTACAATTCTGTTTCCTTGCCAGAGCCAGGATCTCTGCCTTTTGCTGTAATCAAGCTCCTATCTTGGAACATCAGTGCTAACTCCCTGCAGAAAGGGCCTTTTGAGATCCTCTATCCAACCTCCTTGTGTTGCAAATGTGGGAAACCAAGGCCAGAAGAGAGAAACATTGAGCCAAGGTCGTGGAGCCAACTCCAGGGCCCCGCTGTGTGTGTGTGTGTGCAGGTTCCCTTCACTACTGGGGCTGCCGCCGGCCACGCACTCCCCCTGCCGGCCTGTTGGCTGGGGTGGGAGGGCACAGTGAGGGTACTTCTGAAAGGCCACGTTGTTGGTGAGAAGTAGAGACAAATATTTGTCGAATTTTGGACGAGGGCCTAGAATCCAAGAATCTGCCCCAGACGCAGTTTCTCGTAATGTGGATGCCACAGGACTTTCCAGAATCTTCTGAAAGGGCTTTTAGGGAAAGAGCAAGTATAAAAACATGAAAATAACCGCCCCCAGCTGCTCTTGGGGTCACTGTATTCTGACTGCAGCTGTGGAGAATTGTTGAATTCCATTCTCCATGTTGCTCTAAAAGCATTTCAAAGAGGTTCCGAGAGAGCCAGACGCACTTTGGTAAATTGAAAACTATTTGTGACAAACCATCCATCACCATCTCTCAACATTCACCATCAGAAAGAGGCAGGGGCCGAGGGGGCAGGAGGCCGGACCCAAGTCAGAGGGCGATGCTCGCATTCCCAGTTGCCCTTGTCTTTCTGGGCAATCCTAGAATAATATATGTCCCTTTGTGTCCTTAGCTGAGGATATTTTAGAAGAAGAAGAAGAAGAAAAGAAAGATGAGGGAGCCGCAGACACGTTTGTTTGCCATATACCTGCTTCTCATGAATTGTAAGCATCTGTGAAGTTAAAATAGAAAGTGCTTCCCCTGAGGGTCTTTCATAAATACTAATCATGCCAACGCTGCATTCACTCACTACTCACCCACTGTCATTCCCTCCAAGCCAGACACTTTGGTAAAGACCACTGTCATTCAACTACTTCATCTCACTATCAGTCTAATACTGTACAAATGTGACCACGATCCTTCCTCAGATGTTAGAATGTATTTCCTGGGATAGAGGAGTAGTGAGGAAGAAAGGAAGGGGATAATATTTAGCAAAAGAAGCTAGGTTGTATTTTTCCATGAATACAAAGTTCAAAGACAGACTAGACTAGATTGTAATGTCGAGGGCTGACTGCTAAGATGAAAAGCCAGGGAGTGATTATCAGAAAGCTCAGGATAGGGCTCCCCAGGGGGGAGCTGGGGAGGGCTGTGACAGGTGGAAACAGCAGGCCTGAGGAGACCTTGAAGTATAGGTCAGGTTCTTA
Organism: Galago senegalensis; assembly: GCA_963575145.1. Lineage (NCBI taxonomy): Eukaryota > Metazoa > Chordata > Mammalia > Primates > Galagidae > Galago > Galago senegalensis. The sequence goes on from CAUYTI010123842.1 coordinate 15,300, forward strand.
TTCTTGACCGGGGTTGTGCTAGTGTGAGTGTTCACTTTGTGATCAGTTTTGGAATGATGCAGTTTTGTTTTATGCACCTTGTCTTCGGTGAGTTTATTACACAATAAAAACTGTTTTTGAAAAAAGACCAAGACAAAGGAATTTGTGTCTCAGTCACTCGGCCCTACACTTGTAGGAAACCCTATGTGATTGTTTTCCCCCTCAAGACCCTGAGTGACAGGATCCAACAACTCAAAGAAGGGCATGCTGTAGGCAAAGTTAAGAAGGAGGTGCATTGTGGCCCCTGACACTTTCTTGTCCTCTAGGCTATTAGAGTGAAGCTGATTGGGCCCAGTGCCATGCCCTGATGCTCATTTGCACAAGTTAACTTAGTCTCATGAAGTGTTCCCCAAGTATCTTTTTTAAAGCAATGAGACCCTTCAAAGGAATGCTTATAAGGAGGCAGCTCTATAAAAACACACACAGTGGCACCTGGCTGGTGTGATGGGACTGTGGGCCTAGGGCTCTCCCATCCCAGCTCCTCTCTGAGGCTACTGTGGTCACAAAGCCCTTTTGTGGGACCTCTTTTGTCTGTTAACACACAATTTAAAACCCCAGGCCTAATGCATAGCTATTTGTTACCTAAAGATTTTAAGGCCAGGAAAAGAGTCAAAGGAACTGGGACATAGGGCAGATAAGTCTCAGAGCGAGAATTAAGGTCAAGGACATTTATGTGTCAGGTGATGAGGGACTTGGCAGAGAACTCAGGGCAGCCAGAGAGCCCTGGGTGCCAGCTACTGGGAGTGGGCGGCCTGCTGAACAGGGACCAATTCCTAAGGTGTGCAAATGAGCGTGAAATGTGTCCAGTCAACTAAAGTGAACACAGCTCGGAAATGTCCCTGAGGAGTTCTGCTAATGGGGGGCGTGGCAGGTGCCGCAAAAGGCCATTTGAGAAAGTCTTGGGATCACTCAGACCTTTTTGTAGCTTTCAAATAACAAGTAAACAATCAATACCTGTCCTATGTCCCAGTGGAATTGAAGAAACAAACAAAAAAAAAGCTGTGATTTTTTTAATAAACATGCCCCAAGGAAGATTGTCTGCTGTCCCAAGTGGAGGCCCATCTTTCCTCTCCAAGCAGGAGAGAAAATTCATTAACTGGTCCTTTGCCTTTCTCCAAGTAGATAGGAAAAAAGAGTGTTTCAAATTGGCTTTTGTTTTAGTCTGTTTGAACTATTGTAACAAAATATCACAGACTGGTAACTTCGAAAAGACAGAAATTTATTTCTCACTGTTCTGAAGTCTGCAAGTCCAAGATCAAGGTGCCAGCAGTTTCCGTGTCCTGGTTCTCCCATTGTCCTCACATGGCAGAAAGGGTGAGCTAGCTCTCCCGGGCCTGATCCTGTCGTGAGGAATCCATCCTTAGCACCTAATTAGCTGCCAAAGGCCCCACCTCCCAACACCACCACATTGGGGATTGGGATTGTCACCATATGAATTTGAGGGGAACACAGACATTCAGACCATTGCAACCTTTAAGCTAGAAAGAAGTCTTTTAAAACCAGATGTCCCCAGAATAAAAACTCTTGCTTCGGGATGGGCTTGGCTCTGTTTTATTTTTTATATCAGAAAGACCAAGCATGAAAAGGTGAGTACATCTGCTCGGTTGTCTGGGTCACAGTTGAGCACTTTGCCATGCCATCCATCCCAACCCCATGCCACCCAGCTAGACAGTGAATCCAACCAGCCAGAAGAGCGAGTAGTGCACTTCTCCAGCCCCTAGTGAGCTCTGGTGTCTATTGTGGGGTGGGCCAATGTACAGTATTTGGAAACAGTAAGTGCTCAGTGTTAAGCAACAGGAATGGCCGTAGTAGGGTGGGGTATTTGTAAGCAGCCACTGTACTGCTAAGCTTCCCTGGAGCCTTCCAGTCTGTCCCTATTAACTCCAAGGACATGGGTAGGAATTGCTGAGGTCCCCAGGAAATTTAGTATTGAGAGCAGAAAAATTACTAAATCTACAACTAAATCACTCAATATTTGAGGATCTGTAAAGTATCACAGCTGATAAGTGCTAAGCTGGCCTGTGTTGGATGTGCAGCCAGTTGAGAGCCAGAGCTCTCCCATGGAGGCACGTGGTGAATCCAGGTGTCCTCAGGATTATCCCCAATACCAGCATCAGAAATCACTTGCCAAGCATCTAGCTGTGTGTGGTAGCCTCTGGGCATCCTGAGAAAACTCACTCAGCAAAACGAATGTGGGATGTGGGGTTCCTGTGTCTCTTCTCGGAACAGTTAAATAACAAGGTATCTCTGGAAAAGTCCCTTAGCTCCCCCAGAACCCAGCTTCTCATACCTGACAAATTAGTTGAGGTTCGTCTTGCAAGTCTTATCACCCCTTAACTCACTTTCTCTCCTCCCATCAATCCAAAAATGGGATCTACACCTCATCCAAGCTAAGGGCTGCTGTGCAGACAGGGGTGATGGGGTTACCCAGTAGTTCCCCACCTCTTAGTCTCTTAAAAATAACTGATGCCACAAATCATATATAAAACCAGCACATTGTACCCCATGACTGCATTAATGCACACAGCTATGATTTAATGAAAAAAAATTAGCAAAGATTAAAAAAAAACTGATACCAAAAAAAGAACTGATGTTTTCCAATAGCTTACCTGTATATGGGTTATATCTATCATCTTTACCATCTTAGAAATGAAAAGGAAGAAATACTTTAAATACTTATTTGAAAATAACAGTAAGCCCATTCATATTAGCATAAATAACATCTCAATTAAAAATAACTATATTAACCAAAACAAAATCAATTAGTGAGAAGAGTGATGTTGTTTTAGATTTTTTTAAACCTCTTTGCCTGGCTTAATGGAAGATAGCGGAATTCCCATATCTGCTTGTGTGTTCTGTCTGCCAAGATCTGCTGTTTTGATAGAAATATATGAAGAAAATCTGGCTATGTATGGAAATACAAGGAGATGGGAAAGCAATATGTATTTTAATAGTCTTTTCAGATTATTATGGATATTCTTTTTTGACATTACACCAAAACTCAACAGTGCTGATTTAATATTACACCAAAGCTTGTTCACTAGGTCTAATGAAGAATCTGAAACCATACCCATTAACTTTACAGATTTTGTTACATTAAGGTTCATTGGTCAATCTTGTATTTTAAGTAGAACTTTTTTATGCGTAACTTTATAACATCATGCTTTGGCCATTTGGAAAATCTTGAGTTTATGGAGGTATGAAATCTTTCATGTGTACAATGGAAAACACTAAATTTTCATGAGAAAATGAGTGAAAAAGGCAAATTATATATCTTAGTATTATTATGAAAGTAATAGTTTTGATTTTGGAAAACCCCTCTCAAAGAGATCTCAGACTAAACTCTGAGAATTGCTGGGTTAAGTCATCCCTCACATAAAGTAATAGCTGTGGATGCAGAATTCTCAGATGAATGACTTAACACATTTGGGTAATGCTTGCCACTTCTCCATCTAGACCTGCAAAGGGATCTAAGTAGTGAGTGTGAGTGGAGAGGGAAGCCTGCAGCCAATCAAACTCTACTCTGCCCTGACCAGCATCCTGGGAATTTTTCAATATAGGTAATTGTGTGCTGATGAATGTTTGACAACCTTTCCAGAAAGAAAGTCCTGGTTTTTAGCATTTGCCAATTTCTGTTGTGTGAAAACTTCCACTATGATTGATTTTAAGCTACTGACAGAACATCACTGAACAGGTTGCTGGGACAAGATGTGCACACTAGTTTCTCAGGAATGTGTGTGAGCCAGCTCCAGCACTCCATTGAGAAAGAGACTCAGGGCCCCCTTTTGATGAGAACAGTGTCCAAGAATTTGCAGCCATTTTGTTTGAGCTTCTATGGTCTACCCTCTGGCCCTAGATTATTTACATTCCTACAAAACACAAAATGCACTCATGCGCTTCTAAGCACCAGTCTCATCCCATTGCAGTACCATACTCAGGTTCAAGGTCCAGTATCTAGTCATCTGCGTCAGGCCCAGCTGCACTTGAGGCTCCTCGGGTATGGTCATCAAGTACAGTTCCTGTTGATTTGAAGACCTGCAAACTAAAGAGATAAATCATCTGCCCTTAACATATCCAACAATGGTGAAATCTGGCTAAGATAATCACACAGACACTCCTGCTCAGAAAGTGTGGGGACACAAGGTACATAACAATCACTAGACCATAGCAGTTTTGAAATCCAGCCACCACAAGTCACCAGCTCCTGGATTAGGGCCCAAAACCATTTCTGGGGAGTGACTGATTCTCTACAGCCCTTGACCTCACTCACTAGGCTTTCAGCTCCACCCTCTGAGTCATCTTTTTTCCATAAGAAATGGCCTGTGTTTGCAGCTAAGTGGCATTCTAGCCCACTTCCTGCCTGTAGTAGTTTGAGGACCAAAGGTTTCTTCTCACTGTGTTCTGCCTCTTAGACTCAAAAGGAACAGAGACAGTAAAATCAGGTTAAAGTGAGGGATGTGAAACACGTTTTCCCAGAGAAAATAATCCGGCAGGTCACAGGGTAGCCTAAGAAAAGTGTGAGGATCAGCAGAAAAGCTGTGCTTTAGAAATGATCTGTGAACTCATGATCACAGTAGAGCAGCGGTTCTCAACCTGTGGGTCGTGACCCATTTGGCAGTCAAATGACCCTTTCACAGGGGTCACCTAAGGCCATCCTGTATATCAGATATTTACATTACGATTCACAACACTAGCAAAATTAGTTATGAAGTAGCAATGAAAATAATTTTATGGTTGGGTGTTACCACAACGTGAGGGACTGTATTAAAGGGTTGAGGCATTAGGAAGGTTGAGATCCACTGCACTCGGGAGTCCTGTGGAGGAGAGGGCTTGTTCTCCACTCCCCATGGGACTCAGCAACACGGACTCCCATTACCTGAAACTAAGAACGAACTCAAGTTTTTCCCTCTATTCTGAAGATTATAAAGATGTCTACCTTCTCCCTTGATCATTTCTCTAGTTTCTTTTTTTAAGCTAAGAAGTAATAAATACTCATAAATTTCAAACAGTCCAAAAATAGGCCTTCTTTCCATTATAATCCCTCAGATCACCCACCTCTAGTCAATACCATTAGAAATCTTAGTGAATAAAATACTGTATGAGAAAACACATAGATATGATTGATTGATTGATTGATGATAGACATGTATGTACATAAACAGGCAATAGGTTAATAAATTTAATTTTTTTTTAACCTAAATGGGGCATGCTGTATATACTGGCCTTCTCCATGGCTTTTTATCATTAAGTTTGTATCTTGGAGATTATCTCATAAGAATACATGTAAATCTACCTTGCCTTTTTTCACCCTCATTTCCTTTGTGACGACTCATTTCCACCTTAGTGGAATTTTACTCAGATGACATTCACTTGGGTCTTCCTACGGGTGCATTCTCCTGCGTCCTGATCTTTCTTTCAAAGCTCAGCACACTTGGTGGTGGTAAGCAGTTATATAATGCCAACTGTTCCATATAGCAGGCATTATTCTAAGACTTTATAAAAATCAACACGTTTAACCTTTGTGATACCCTATGAGGTAGGTACTAGTAGGGTCTGTGACCTTCCAAGGGCCACACAGCTAGAAGTCACAGAGCAGGATTCAATCAGGCATGCAGGTGCTAGAACCCATGCTGCTCCTCACTTTGCTACACACCTGCGAGCCCTGCCTTAACATAGTAAGTGCTCGACCTCTGTCCTCACTAGGCCAGAGGGTAAGGATCATGTTGACGTTGCCCACTGTCAAATCCCCTAGTAGGTGCTTGATAAATACTTGTGAATTGAATGCTAGTAACAATACCATCTTGTGGATAATGCCTACTATGGGTCACTGTGCTGAGCATCTCACATATACTGTCTCACTTAATCCAGCACCTCTAAGAAACCCCTATCATGATTATCCCAACTTTACAGGGGAGGAAACTGAGGTAGTAGCTGGTAAGTTAGAGAGGCAGATTTGACCCCAGGTATTATAAATCTAAAGCGTGCACTTAACCTCTATGCCAGACCAGGCATTCTCTCTGAGACCCACTGACCGCCTTCCCTCCTGGAAGTCCATCTTGCTAGGACTCTGACCATCCAGAACCAGCTCTTGAACAAAAGGCTGCTGCAGCAAACTTGGTACAGTACCTACTGGTCCAGAAAAAAGACTTAGAAATTCCTGAGTTATTTATTATTATTATTGAAGAAGTGTCCCTCCATACCCAGAGCTTCACTAACATCCAGTACAGTTAAATTTCAGTGCATCTTAAGGCACTACATATCATCTTAATTGTCATGAGACATTCACATCCTGGAAAAGTGAAGAGGGTCCAAGTTTGCCACTCAGTCCCAATCTTAGTACTTCATGTCTTGAAATTGGTGGAGAAGGGAAAATCCTAGAAAGACTTTCTTTGGGGTAAAGCTAACTAGCACACATTTACTGCAAATCCAATAGACTACTTTCCCCATCTAACATAATTTATCTTGAAACACCGCAGGTGGCCTATATTAGGAGCAGCACTGGCCGTGCTCCAGGGCCGGCGGCGCCATGGTCTCACACTGCCCTCTGCAGCCTGACTGCAGTCTTCACCCGCTCCTCAGCCAGCCCAAGGATCACGGCTCGGGAGGTCCTGCACGCACCTCCAGTCCTCATGTGCAATCACTACCTTTAGTGTGGAGGCCAAAAGTAAAATAAAATAGCACTTAACTTGCTACCTGTGGGTTAGGGTTAGGGCAAAATAAAATTTCCAGCCGTGATTTGTCCCTCTAGCCTGGGGGTTTGAAAAGCACACCTTTGGGAGGTCATTCCCAGCATGATTTTTCAATAAGAGGACTAAAAGAGGAAGACAACATTTTACTCAGAATGATCTGATTTGCTCACCCCACCCTCTCCCCCAGCTCATCCCTTTCTGCAATATAGCATACAACCCCTAAAAAGGAGAAGGCAGGTGTGGTCTAGATCAAAAATATGTTGAGTGAAGAGCAAAACAATCCAAAGGAAAAAAAGACAGAGCTCTGCAGACTCAACCTAATAGCCAATAAGAAAAATCTTTAACAGATGCATATGCTGAAGGAAGACCAAACACCTGTGCTAAACTCCCAACTAAATGCCTTCATAAGGACTAGAAAAATAGCTTTTTTCTAGGTTATATTTTAATATATATGTGTGTTTGTGTGTGTGTGTGTTGTATGTGTCGTATAGGTGCATGTGTATGTATGTATATGTGTGTATGTTCTCCTGGAAAACTTCCTAAATTGGTTAGAAAAGAGCTGTCATTTTGTTTCAACATTCCAGGCTTCAAGAAAGACAGCATAAATCTCCTTGGCGAACTTCTCACCAGCCTGCCAGTTATTCTTAGAAATCTGCTCCTGCCCCCTTACACAAGCACGCCTGGTCTGCACACAGGCACATGCATTCTGGAGGCCCTCTCTGTAAGAATGCCCTTCTGGGAAACCCACCGGAGACAACAGGCAAGCAGTCAAGTCCACATCATTCTACATCAAGTTGTTGAGTCCTTTCTTAATTGAGCTTTTAATTGAAAGTTCTTACTTTTTTTTTTTTACTACAAAATTGGAAGAGCCTAGATAAGACTCTGATGAGAGGGGCAGGGTGTGGATCTTCATCTAGAGGAAGAGAAGAGAGAAGAAAATGCCTAAGTTTGGAACCTTAGGTCTAGAGTCAACAAGGGTCTGTGGAAGGGAGGGAGATATTCAGAAGGTGGCACCCCATTGCCCTTAGGATCAAGTCCAGGCTTCTTAAGGTATTCAAGGCTCTTCAATCCCTGTCAGAACCCAACATTTCACGTCTTCCAGCTCTAGCCAAGGCTTCTCAACATAGTTACACTCTCTCCCTCACTCCCTGCCCCTTCGTAGCTTCCACTTGCCAACCTCTGCAGCCCTGCCTGTCCTTTGAGATGTAGCCAAAACCACTCTTCAGTGAGGATTTGGGTGATCATGCCAGCTAGGTGGGTTCCACCTGGGTGCAGCCCTTGTTCACCTTTTGCCATGTCCCTAGAGGTCAGACTGGTTAGGGAGCACCTGACAGGCACCTCCCTCATCTCACTAAGGAGACAGCAGGTGCCTGGAGGCTGGGCACCGGGCACTCAGTGTGCTGCCTGCATGGCTCCCTGGCTCACAATCGCTCAGTGAGTACCTGATGACCACAGCAGACCAGGGGTCCATGGAGCAGGAGCGAGCCTATCTGCTCTAAGTAGAGTTCACTGTGTCCATCATGATTCCAGGCATTTTCTGGGCACTCAGTAGATTTTAATTAAATGAATGAACAAAACACTGGCAGGGAAAAAAAATGGAGTGACTGCCTGAGGTCACATATGCCAGAAAATATGTCAATCCACTGATGAACTCCAGGTAGTCAGCAAACAGGAAAGATACAGAGAGGCCAATTGAAAATGATTTGATGGCTTTGCCCATTGCTCCTTATTGTATAATCACAGTCATAAAAGGCTAGTCCAATTGTTTGTAACATAAACACACACACCATTGCTCCATTGGCAGAAAAAGATCTGTCTGGAGTTTCCAAAATGTCAGTTCCTTCCCATGTTCCTAGACTCTCCACAGCTCTAATGGAAGAGGCATTTGGCTTTTTTCAGGGTCAGGTGGATATCTTAGTAGGAAAATACCACCCAGCAGGTTGAGAGGGAACATGATTTGTAGTTCACCCCAGTCAGTGAAGCTGGTGTCCCTGGTTTCCCAGAATGAAAGGCTTCCTCTGATATTATAAGGAAGATATCCCACTCTCACCTTCCAATATTCCCCTTTTCATGCCTTGATTTAAAAATCACTTGATAAATAGAAGCAAAAAAGAAGAAAGAGGGAAAACAGAAGATCAGCAATAGTCCATAGCATCCAGCCAGGTTTTCTAGACATCCTCTGGAGAGCATCAGTTTTGGGAATGAGATTCTAATTTTTATCACCTCTTCATCAGTCACTCTCAGCCTTTGGAGGGAAAAGTCTCTAGGATATATGTGAGAACGTGTGAGACCTTTCAGGGTTTTCTTAGATTTCTCTTTTAATTTTGCCAAAGACCAAAGAGCCTGATACCTGAAAATTTTATCTTCTGCCTCCAGAGTTAACCACATTTATTTTGTTAGTGTTTCAGAAGAATCTGTTCTATCCAGTTTGCCCTTTGAGTCAATCAATGTTATGTGGTCACCCAAAGTCTTGAATCAAGGTCACTGTGTAAGATCATCCAAAGTGTCCAGCACTTTGAACAGCTGTGATAAGCTACTTTTTACAGTGTCAATAATTTAAAGGGGGGAAAAATGTGTTTCACAGGATTCTATTGCTTCAGTATCATAAATGGAATTATACCATGTTTCAACATGACAGCCCCACATGTCAGAGGAAGAAAACAGCTAAAACTTTTGTCAATGTCCAAATTCATTACTTTATTATTGAGCTACATGGATTTACACATCACCAAGGGATTTCGGTTTCCAGTTCCATTTGTTGTAGACTGTATTAGTAACAGAATTAGCATACACACACACACATAAGGAGGAGGGAGGAGAGGAAGAAAGAGGGTAGGAATATTTATTATGAGAATTCTGGGGTGAGGTATCTCTCCAAATTCAAAGCCAAGAATATGCAGCCAGACTTGGGAAATGAATGAATGAAATTAAGGACTAGAAAATCATTAGGAACCCAGAAAACAATGTTTCTCCAGCTCCTATTCTTCTCTGGGGGTCTGCTGCATTCATTCTCTATCTCCCCGCTTCTTAATTCCTCCCCATTCTCTCACCCCTCTACTTCTCTCTGTCTGTCCCCATGACAATGCATGGCTCAGTCTGTTCCAGGTGCCCACAGAGTCCCATCAGACATGGGGTAGAGGTGGGGCCGCAGTCATGTGGTCAAGCATGGCCATGTTCTTACAGACCGAGGAGGTCTCTCTGTTGGACAGGGTAGACTTCTCAAAAGACATCTACCATATTAAGCTACTGGAAGGTAAGGAAATGGTATAAAAATTGGAAATCAATCTAAAACTAAGTATATCTTACATGTATCTAGGCCATAGCAAGTAGGAATTTATGTATTGTAGGTTAAAACATTATAATGGTGAAAATAAATTGCATTTAATATACTCATCTAAAGATCTCAAGGGACAACATTCCAGAATCAGCTTTATAAGGAGATATAAGAAGTGATATTTAATATGTGAGTATTTTAGAGAGCTCACGAAGGTGGAGAGATTTTTGAAAATAAGTAAGAAGAGCATGGTGGCTCACACCTGTAATCCCAGCACTCTGGGAGGCCAAGGCAGGTGGATCACCCGATCTCAGAAGTTTGAGACCAGCCTGAGCAAGAGTAAGGAATAAGGAAAGCAAATAAGGAATCCTTACGGTTGAAACTACTTGTCTGATGAAGTATCTATTTTGGAGACTTTGTATGATGCCACCACAGTATTTATTTCTTTCTTTAGTTTACAAGGAGGCCTGCTGCTTCTTCATCTTTAGCCTTGAGTCTTCACCCAGAACAGCAACCTTCGACTGGTGGTGGGTATGCTGCAGCACATGAGGCTGCCCTGTGTGCCGGGAAAGGGTGTTAGGTGCCACGAAAAGTTTTGAAGATCATTAATTATTTTCAAAAGATGTATCTTTTTTTGCTCTTTTTTTATCAACATAATTTCAGTTTTCTGTGGAAGTTTAACTATAGCGTCAAGTGTGCTGTGAGATAAAAAAGGTTTGAAAACACTGACCTAGAAAGTGTCTTTTGCTCAGATGTGGAACTTCCAGTAACAAGCTGAACCCTGTTTCCCAGGAAAACCCACTGGAAGGCAGACTCGTGGATGAGCATGTCCTCCTTGGCTCTAAACCACCTGGCCTTGATGACTGCTCTGCCTAAAGACAACATGACCATTCAGAAACTGAAATGGATTCCTGGAAGCGCTGAACCAACCAAGAAAAAAGCCAGACACCCCCAGCAGCAGATAGTTTAGTCTTACAGTTTTTATTTGTTTTCTCTGCACACCAGGAGAGGTTAGCTGATCAGCTGAAGGGTGGGGGAGGCGTGACCAATACCTCTCAGCTTAGAGAAATGTCTGTTTGGCAGTGTGGCATTCACATGGGCGGAACATCACATCTTTTGTACCACTGGTCCGGGGACTGCTCTACCAGGGGAGTTCTATCAGTGTAGTTAACACAAAGGCCCCCTTCTATCTTAAAAACACAAGCCTGGGATACACGGTAAGATGAACTAGCCATTGTTTCCTCACAGCACAAAAACTCCTTTTCCCCCACACCCACCCCCAACTCATTTATGGGGTTTCATTTAAGCCCACGGTGCCTCTAACTTATTTATTTAGGAAACACTGTTATTGTCTTAATGTAAACAGAACTCAAGATCAGTTGACAGTTGGAATGGTCCAGCAGAAAGGTTTTCAAAGGCGCCTCCTTGGAAAGGGGTCCTTCCATTCAACCCCCAGTTCCTGTATCATACTGCCAGCACTGTTCACAAAATAAACAAATGTTTGTTTTACAACATGGCAAAGGGGGCTCCCATTCAACGCTGGCCAGATATGAAAACAAACTTTCACATATAAGGGCTTTTGATACACATGACTTACTTGGATGACAAGGGGCTCGGCTGGGGAGTGCTTAAAGCTTATTAATATTGCACAAAAGACTTTTGTTTATCATTTCACCGGACTGCCTGGGAATCACAAGACTCAAGCCGCCACCCGGCTGGTGTCCTCGCATTTCAGCAGCCAGTAACGTGTGGAGATTGCGAAAGCACTGCTGGTTAGGAGCCAAAAAACAAACTCTCCACAGACCCAGGTGAAAGAACTCCAAACCGCCGGCCTCTGAGAACCAGGCTCAGAAATTATTGAGGGAAGGGACACGAGCTCCCCCTACAGGTTAAAAAAAATGGATGCCTTGAACCTTTCTGTTCGTAAAGAGGGGTAACTTCCTTCCAGAAAGACATGGAACCCGTGGCCTGCCTAATCTAAGGATAGTTCCCTCTTGTTCAGAAAGGCTGGGTCTCTGGCAAGCTTAGAATATTTTATCTTTTAAGTTGACCAGCTCTACTCCCAGAAGGTCTAGTGAGACATTAGCACCCTAAAAGCTAGTGATCAAAAATCAGTTCTTCAGGCCCTAGTTTATTAAACTGGGAAGGGGACTGATTAAATCAGACTCAATCTCTGTCTTCTAGATTTGTGCTGTCCAAGGCAGGGGCCACTAGCTCTTGTGGCTGCTGACCACTTAGAATGTGGCTAGCCCAAACTGAGATGCTCTATAAAAGAATGTAAAATATTGTGCTGATTTTTCACCTTGATCACATTTTGAAATAATATTTGGGATATATTGGGTTAAAGAAAATATATTAAAGTCAATTTCACCTGTTTTTTTCATGTACCTACTAGAAATGTTTAAATTACGTATACATCATGCACATTATATCATATTTCTACTGAACAGCGCTGTCTAGACAGTTGGTATAGTATATAATAATGTAAGGCTTGTAAAAATAGTAAAATTTTGAGCTTATAGTGATTTGTGCCAGGTGAATTGATTTTTTTTTCTTAAGAACATTTATTCAATTCATATACCTGAATCTCCTGAAAAGAAAGGGAGGTTCAAAAAAAATACTATTACAAGCTTCCCAGCAATTTTTAGTTTGTTTTATTTAAAGTCTCAGCAAAATGGAAGTGTTCAGTTTGGGTTAAGGTCACATATGTTGAGAAAAAAAATGTTTCAAAAGGAAGGATATATTTTCTCTTCATAAGCGCCTTCCTTCTGGCCATATCCTTTGTGTATTTAACTACAAGTTAATTCCAAGAGAAAGACATTCCTTCTACCAGAACAGTCTTGCAAAATTATTTTCAGGTCATTAGATAGCAGACATTTGCTTATCCCTCCCATAACTGGCAGCCTCACCCACCTCATCAATCCCCGTTTTAAGCAATGCTTGGGATCTATGAGATAAATGGGATTATGTGAGAAATATGTGGGCCTAACTATGGTCAGATTGCCAAACTCACCGTAGCATTTAGTCAAACCACTGAAAACTCACTGACTGTGGGAAATGTTGCCATCCTAATTTCTGAATTAGATTTAAATGGTACCAGCAGCTGCCTTTGATAAACACACTCAGATCTGGCTGATGATCACCAAACCCATCCATTAGAGGAAAACCAGCAGAGGATATTCCGGGGGGGAGGGGGTTGTTTTGTTTTGTTTTGTTCAGGTCTGCTGCCTCAGATTTGCCCTGTTTATTTTGGTCACAGGCATGTGCCAGGAGATCACTAAAAGATTAACTACCTCTGTGAAGAGACAGGATTTTAGGGAGTATGGGAATATTTCTTAAATTGTTCCCTGAAATTTAGATTTAAAATTATGCCAGCGCAGGTATAGCACTACAAAGCCCACAGGCATATAGTTAGGAGAGTGCTCCTATAACACAAAGATATGGTGGGCCCAGGAAGCCCAGGACCTTTGAGCCTGTCCCAGTACAGTGCAGCCTTCAGCCCAAAGTGGATGAGATCAGCAAAGCAAATTGCAGCTCCGATCTTCGAGATTCCAGATGAAACTGGGAGGGAAAGAAACTCAAGCTAACAAGGATTTCAGTTACAAGCTGGAACAAATATGTGCTCTTACTGAAGAGCTATACAGAGAAAAATGTGGGGTGGTCCCCAAGACCCCTTTGCTCTCCCCATGGACAGATAAGGTGGCTCTGGGAAAGAAAGGCTGCAATCCCACCACATGAGCTGTGGATCTGGGATACGGTATCTGGAGGGCACTGGAGTGAGACAAGATAGTCACTGGAGATATTTACTGGTATGATTTTCCATCTGACCTTATTATTTTGGCATGGCTGCCAGCACCTTATAATCCCAGCATTGTATTCACAAGCAGCTCCTCTGCTCATTAGCAGAAGCTGAGTCCAACTCTGCTCTTGTAGGGGCTTGTGAATCAGCATGGACCAACAGTGTTTCCAGAAGCTAGTTGCAAAGAAACAAGGACACTACTCATGGGCAAAAGCATCTGTATCAGTTAGGAATTGCGTTTGACTGCTAGTAGCAGGGTCTGGAAATAACAGCGATTAAATAAACGTGCTTTCTCCTGATGTGAAAGAAGTTCCAAGCAAGGCAGTCCAGAATTACATGGCAGTGCCATGGTGTCAGGATCCTGGGGTCTCCAAAGGTGGCCTCATGGGCTGAGATGGCTTTTGGGGGAAGGGCATGTCAAAATTCACATCCTTATCCAGGCATAGAGGAGGAAACGTGAGAAGAACAAAAGGGACTACATGTCAGCTTTCCCGGAAGTCAGTCCCACTCAATAACTTCTTAATTCAATTTGATAACTGCTAGCTATTATTTATCTCCCTCCAATAAAATAGTTTATGTTACAAAATAACAAGGAGAGAATCAAATGCACAACAGGAGGTAGGAAACCACCCAACCTTTGTGTTGCTTCGAAAGTAACCAAGACATCCATATAAAGTAGAGTTACATCCAGTTTGCAATGTTCATTTCAGACTTGATAACAAAATTAACAATAAGCATCATAACTACTGGGCCACAATGTATTCTCAGAACTTCTGCCTTTGGTTAGATTAGAGATTCTTTGTTTCTTGGGAATATTGCATTTTGCACTAGTTCTCCGTAAAATCTCTTCATATGAAGGACATTGTTTCTGGGTCACATCTCTGACAACATCAACAACAGTTAACATTCCATCAGTGAACCTGTTAGAAAAATGAGGTCCCACTCTTGGGTTGAGATTCAACTGTCTCACTTTGTTGAAGGCAGTGCCACAAACCAACTGCTCCACAGGTTACTCTGCACAAAGGAAAAAAGTGACGTGGGCAACTGCAAACGCTACCCAGATCGTGGAATCCCTGATCTGTCACCTTTACCTGAGTATGTCGAGTGAAAGAGGTTGGTTGTGACAGGGTGAAGAGCAATAAAGTGCCACAAAGAGGTGTTTAATGAAAACTACTAGAAGATAATAATTAAAGATGATGAAGATGACAACGCAGTACATGGGATGGTAACCTGCTTCAACTATTCACTCTGGGGGGACCTCCCCCTGGATCCTTTCAATTTCCACTATACATCATGGTTTACAGACAAATCTGCTACCTCATTTCTGCCTCAAAACTCAGAAGGAGGAACACATATGAATACCAGTGTTTTAAAATTGATAGGCTAGAAGCTCAAAAATACTAAGTGACCAATTCAAGTTGTCACAGTTCTTAAAGAGGCAGAAAGCCAACACTAAAACTCCACCCTGGCCCCTGGGCTGAGACTCTCAATTAGGCTTTTCTAGCAGAACATTTATAAGCTTTAGACTACTTTACCTCATTGAACCCTGATGTTATTTCTTAAAGACTTTAAGGTTTTTAAAGTCAACGGTCGTGTCTTATTCATCACTGAATTTGCCTGTGTCTGGAATAGAACCTTGTACACACTGGGCTAGACTCTCAATTAATGTTTATTAAAGATAATGATGTGTGAACTCAGCATAATAGTGAGTTCAGCAACATCTATTAGCATAAGAAGGGACTAAAAAGTGAAGGTGATCCTAACCTTGTCTACCGAGAATCCAAGGACACTGGCTCTACCTTTCTGGATCTTGAGTTGGGGAGTGGGGATAAATATTTTATTTCATTGTGTAACATAAGAATATGAAACTAGAAAACTTCTATGGTGAGTTTTATTACTGGGACTCCATGATTTCCCCTGCCACTTGAAAGTTTTTGAGAAAAGAAATGCTAGAGAAATAAGACATTACTAGTTAAAACTCTTTTGGTCCTTTTTGAAAATCTGTAGAGTCTCGGTTAAGACACCTGCTTGGACTCTCACCCCTGAAAATCCCCATTCTCTCAATGTGAGCTGTCACTAAAAAGAGAGACAACTACACACCCCCAGGGAGAGGCTATACAAAGACCTGCCTCACAGGGCTCCATATAGGGTGTCAACTTCCTCCTGCCCTTTATCCCTAAGTCTCACTGCCATTGCTGATGCTGAAACAAAAAATTTTAAGGGATTTCTAGGGTTTTTTAAATGCAGCCCTCTGTAAATCCTTGCCCAGATCTGAGAACACTATTTCTTTAGATTATACCCATTCTTTCTATCTCTCAAAAAATAGGGGAGACTCAAAACTCAAGAATTTCCTGGCTTGGCACCTGTAGCTCAAGTGGCTAAGGCACCAGCCATATATACCTAAGGTGGCAGGTTCAAATCCAGCCCAGGCCCGCCAAAACAACAATGACGGCTGCAACCAAAAAATAGCTGGGCGTTGTGGCAGGTGCCTGTGGTCCCAGCTACTTGGGAGGCAGAGGCAGGAGACTCGCTTAAGCCCAGGAGTTGGAGGTTGCTGTGAGCTGTAATGCCACAGCACTCTACCCAAGGGGACAGCTTGAGGCTCTGTCTCAAAAAAAAAAAAAAAATTTCCTTAGCCAGGCATGGTTGTTGTACATGCCTGTTGTCCCAGCTACTCAGGAAGCTGAGGCAAGCAGATCTCCTGAGCTCAGGAGTTTGCAGTTATAGTGAGCTATGATTGTGCCATTACACTCCAGCCTGGGCTATAGAATGACACCCTGTCTCTAAAACAAAACACACAGACAAAAACCTTGAGAATTCTGATGGCTTCAGTGCTAAAATTAGTCATGTCTTTAAAAGGTTCTGACCTAGGACTTCTAATCCCAATTCTAGGCACATCCCAAGGAATCATCCACCATTTAAAATGTGAGAAAATCTTGAGATAAATCTTCCCTGCTTCAATAGTCAACCCAACCCAACGAAAGCCCTACACAGCACTTCATCTTCCAAGTCATGATTTGGCTGGTGGCTCATGAGAATCCCCTTTTGAAAGAAAAAAAAGAAAGAGTGGGAGCAGTCAGCCTGATGAACCCCACCACCCTCACACCCCTGAAATAAGTCACCAATGCCCACAATCCCTTTTCTCCCCATTTTAGAGAGCCGTGTATTAAAGTCAAAGATGATGATGACAATAATGTTGATGACAGCGACGATCATATGAGTGACAAGGAACTTGTTTGAACATTATCTGTCCTACACTGTCCTGAGTCCTACAAGGACATTTTTTAAATTTAATCTTACAACCCTTTCCAGTAGCATCATTAACCTCATGGCTTTCCTCATTTTACAGATAAGGAAACCTAGACTTAGAGAGGTTAATGAACGTGTCCATTACGCTGGAACTGAAAAACAGAGTTCAGACCCAGATATATATGATTCTACGTCCTCCCCGTCAAACTGTCCTCCTTCTTGGAGATGGGCAGCAATTGTGAAACTGAGGGTCTTGTCCAGAGGCAGGAGAGGGTGGAGGAGACTTTCAGACATGAAAGCTACAGAAAGCGGAACATATCAGGACCCCCAAAAGAAGAAAATAAACAGGGTAATGCCATTTAGACAATCGTTCTTAAAGCAGATTAAACCCTGAAAAGCTGTTAAATTGGAGGCATCGCTCTGAATGTTTTTATAACCAAATTTAAGAATGCCATCATTTGGGGAATTTCCATAACTTGGAGATCCTGAAATAGAAACAATAACAACTAAAAACACCAATTTCCTTTTTTTTCTTATACCACCTGTGGACCTCATGGGGTAAGGGGCAGATGGTAAATTTAGGGGGAAGCTAGTCTATTCTGAATGCTTATTTACAAGGCTACATTCATGCCATCCACCAAACACCATCTGCTGGGCTATTTCTTCCATGAAACTAGAGCATTTTGTTCCATAGCAAATAAAAGTGCGACCAGAATTCTATCAGCATGCTGTGTTTGGGAGAGCACCAACACTTTTCAAAACCAGCTTTAATCCTTCTCCAAGTCCAATGCAAAGAAGGCTCCCCTAAGAACAGTAACCCAGTCAACACATTCATTCATTCATTCGCAAACTCACTTTGAAAGAAAGCTGGCCCGTGTGGGCCGGCCAAATGTGGAAAGTTAATTTTACAACACGAACTGTTTTCACCCTGGGCCAAGAGACAAGCATAGGCACCATATGACCTGGGCCTGATTTAGTAGTATCTGGGGACTTGGAAACATGAGGGTATTTCAGCGAGAAGTCTCTACCTTTTCTACCCTCCCTGCCCCCACATCCACTAAAGCTTCCAAAGAATGTCTTTCATGTTTGCTGCATTCACTTCCCAACATGCTCCTGGTGCCTGTCCGTGAATTCTCAGCTCATTGCCCCTGAATCAAGGGAAGTCAAAATGAATCTTTCAAAACGGGAGCTCTCAGTGAGTAAGCACGTCAGGATGGGGCAGGGAAATCCACCCCCATATACTTTTTTTTTAGTGCTAAGTCCCACGTATTATCCTTAAGAGATAGAAGGCACTGTAGTTTAGAAGGTAGAGCCTTGGATGAGGATTCAAGAGGCCTGGATTTTATGTCCTACTCTGCTGCTGACAAGCTGTATGGATTCGAATACATGGTTTCATCTCTCTGGCCTCCAGGTTGGTCATCTACAAAACGAGGACTAGAGTCTGCATTGCTGCAAATTAAGAACCAAGAGCTCCACAGAATAAGTGCAGCAGCTGCAGGGTGAAGAAAAGGGGATGGCCCAGAAACCAGGTACCTCCAAAGAAGTCCGCTATCTCTGTGAACCTACAGAAGAAAGCCCGGGAAATCAGAGTGAGCTTTATGTAGGCGTGGGCCGTGTTGCCCAGTTGCTGGTTTTGTGGCTACTGCAGTGGTGTGAGAAGCAACCTTAGGAAAGCAGGACCACTGTGCAGGGGTTGAGACCCTTGGCTCTGCTGTCACTCTGCACCTGGGTTCTGCCCCTCACACTTCTTTTTCCCATGACCTTGGCCTGTTCCTCACATCTTCATGTGTCTCTCTCTGCATCTGTAAAATAGGGGAATGATACCTACCTCTGGTGGAATACTCACCCTAGCTTACAAAAGCCAACTGGTAAACTTTCTAGAATTCTCCCAGCAGTTGACATCAAATAGGCTGTGGTGAGAGTATTTACCACAGAAATCAGCAAGTACTACAAATCCAGTAAACTTCCCAGTCACCTTGCTTGTGGGGTTGATTGGTTCACCAGCACACCACACCCACCTGTCAGCAGTGCTGCAAGGATTAAGTGAGGTGATGTATCCAAAGTGTTCAGCACAGCGTCTAGTGCGAGGCAGAAAATGGGAGCTCTTACTGTTGTCATTGTTAGTGACTCAGAAACACCTTCTGTCTCCTCACCTCCTACACCCTCACCCCTCTTCTCTTAACCCAGATCGTATGCTTTTTGCTGCAAGCAAATCCTTTCTGTCAAAGATCTTCTCCCCAGTCCTCTGGTTTGCTTGTGGCCTCTCTTTTGGCAGTTGTCAACAGAATTCCTACTGTGGGCTCAATCTGGCATGAAGCACTGATAGTACAAATACAGAATACGACCCGGCCTGGGATTCCAGTTGTTCCAGGCCCTTGGTGAACAGGTACAACTGAGACTGTGAAGGGTACCTTTCATCAACCACGTGGGATTCAAAGGAAGGCAAAGCTTGCTGTCCACATCACAAGCCTTCCTGCCACCTGGGATGCCCAGGCCTTTGAAGGAAGAAGCCAGCAGGGTCACTTTAGCTGCAAAGTACAACCACCTTCTTTATGATGACATAATTATCATGACTACAGGGCACTCAATTAGCTTTCCTGCTTCCTCTGCCCTCATGGCATTACCCTATGACTGGCAACATACTTCCCCACTGGCTACAATGGTCGTGTGTATGCCGCCTGGAAGCCAGAAGTGTGTAACGTCAAGTCTGGCCCCTCGCCAAATTTCTACAGGGCATTAGTAACAAACTGGTGAAGCTCATTAAAAAAAAGAGAGAGAAACCTATAACCATTAAAAGTCCATTAAGCAGCCTGTCATTTTGTAGAGCTAAATAGCCCACAGTAATCAAAAGCATATGAACCCCAGCTGGGATACCCAGTGAATTGTTTCGATTTAGGGGAGAATTCATCAAGAAAGATTGTTCTTGGGATTGGGTTGATTTTTCTCCTTCAGTTCCTGGCCCCACGTTCCATTATAATTAAAGTGATTGATGCACCTCCCAGACAGAGGTGAGCGGTGACCACCGGAGCCAAAACATCTGCTCCTTCCAAGCAAACAGCTAATACGGAACTTCAGTCAAAAGGCACGTAACTCGAGGTTACCCTTCCACTGTCAATTAGGTATGGTGCAGTCAACTCTTTGCTGTCCGGCTGGGTTACATCTGGGTTATCTGTGAAATTTCTCTTTCCAACCCTAGAAGGACTTTTCTCCATATCCAGCTTAGGGTCAAGAAACAAAGAGCTAAGTCTGAGGCCGTAGAGTGATGATCCCTAAGACAGGAGCCAGAAGAGCCATCCATCAATTAACGAAACGTCTTCCTACTTATGGCGGGACACGTTCATTTCAGAAACGCAGATTCAATCTTTTAAATTTATGGCAATCCCCCACCTCCTCTCACCACTTCCCCGTCCTGCCCTTCATCTGCTGCCTGTGAAGATCTCCATCAGTGAATGACCACACGCTGGGTAAAGAGGTAAAACTCAGACGGTTCATGGGGGCACATTAACAATTTTGGCTCTGACATAAGAATAGATTAAAAAAAGAGAGAGAAAGAGAATCAATGATCCAATGTAGTTTAAAAGCTAACTACAGGAATTAATTTTCCAAGCTTATCTCCTATGACACGAGGTGAAAGGAATATGTTGATATCAAATGAAAAAAAATTGAATGGTCCACATTCAGTAGAAAGTCTCCTGAGAGCAATCACGCATTCCCGTCAGATATTTTTATTAGCATTGCTTTGCATTTTAAATTCCCCCCCCCAAAAGACATGAGTTTGATTTTCAAAGAAAAAAAGTCACACTCAGTATAATCCACAGTTGCCTACCCAAAGCTACTCTAACCTCCTCTGGTAGTTTTGGTGTGGTGTACCCCTTATTTATATTGATCCTTTAAAACCCTGACCTGTTAAATTTTAGCTTGTGTCCATCTCCCCCCATTGACTGTATCTCTCTCAAGGGTAGGGACATCTTTCTCCCTGTACCTCCTATCGCAGCTCCTTAATAGAATCCTTGCAACTCAGAGTCCCCCACTAAATATTGATGGAGTGATCTTTCAGTCTGCCAGGCTCAGCATTGCAATCTCTCAGAAACCGCCTTTAGTAAATCCACCAAGAAGTTAATGAGCTCCCGTGCTGTCCACACAAACTCATTAGCTGGGGGAATGCAAACAAATCGATGTCTCCTTTAGGCACTGAATTTGCTTAAGCCTACTTTGCAGATGGTACACACGTATGGTGCCCATGAAGGTGAATGCTCCTGCCCCCAGCAGAGACCCTCCAACCTCTTCTAAGATTCCCCATCCAAATTCTGCCCATCCTACTAAACCTGGCTATCCCCCCATGTCCACTAAGAAGCCTTCAGAGAAAACCCCATCCAGAGCAAGTTCTCTCCCTCTGAATCCTTAAACTTTTAGTTAAGTTGATGTTTAGTTCAAGTTTTAGTTAACCTAAAGCTATTATTTACACCTTGGGTACATTGAAAGACTCCTCACCTACCAGGTAAACTCTGTGAACAGTTAGCACATCTTTGTTGTTATTGCTCACAGAACAAGCAGAGGGTCCAACACAGAGTGAATGGAATGAAAACACGAGCAGAAGAGACAGTGAGGGGCACAGGGCATGGGTGGTAGACAAGCCGAATGAGTGGGCAGGAGGCGGGAAGGGTGCCTCTCCACTGGGAGGGGAGGCAAGCTCTCCACCCAGGTCAGTGGAAACACGTGCTCCGCCATCACACCCCAGGGAACACATTGCTCTCAGGAACCTGGGGCCATGTGGCCCATCGCTGGACAGGAGGAGTCTCTGACCCTCATGTTCCTTCTTCCTTGGACGCCCAATAGTGAAGGAAAAATAAACATATAAAAGGCCATAAATCCCCTTGCAAAAATAAAGGCTCCTTTTTAATGCCCAATAGTTAATGGCTTAAGTTAAATTCCAGACCCTTACAAAAAAATTTGTAAGACCCTTCTCCTTCCCCCTCTTTGCTGGTTTGACTCCCGTCCCTCCCAGAGTCAGGAAGGTTGCTGAGCTTTCTCTGTTGAAGAACATCTTTAAGAGGTGCTCTTATGGCCATATTAATGACATTGAAACAAACACACACTTCTAAATCATTTTGAAAACTGTCCTAGGAATCAGGAACCCTGTTCCTCCCCATCAGAGTATTTTCTCCCAAATCCACAGTTGTCCACACAGAAAGATCCTGCCCAGGCAGAAACGCCTCTTGTTTGCATGCTGCATGTGCCTTTGGCACTCAGGAGGGCCCGTTCCAAGAGACAGGCTCTGCCCTATTCTGTCACTGGCACTGTATGTCTACAGCATCATTTGCTGTTCAAAATGCCCACTTTCTTCTGGCCTTCCCTCTGCAGGTGACCACATTGCCTGTGATGGAGGGGTGAGTACTGAGGTCAGCTTGTTCCTTCCTAGCTGAGTGACTTCAGTTTTTCCCGGTCTGTGAAATGAAGGAGTTATGCTAAGTCCTGCCCAGCACAGGACCCTGCCATCCTCACTGCTCACTTCAATACTCTGCACCTCTAATTGTCTTGCTCTGTCTCCATGTCTATGTCAAAAGACACACAGCAGCACCTCTTTTGTGACACTATCTCCTACCGTGCTCTGGAGTCTCTCTTGCTGCCCACTCCATGGTTCCCTCTACCCCTACCTTCAGTCCCTCCCTCTCATTCATTCCATTGTCTGACGAGCCACATGCTCAGAATTTTTCTCCTCTGAAAACCAAACAAGCAACCTTATTTGATCACATCACCCTGCCATGCTCCTAAACTTCTCAGCACAGACATCGCCCGTGAACATCCTCGTCTGATGTCTCCAGCTAGCTCCTCATCCTTCACTCACTCCTCAGCCCTTTGCAACCTGTCAGCTGCTTCTCCCTACTCTACTCACTCAAGGTTTACCAGGGGTCACTTCATCATCAGGACTGTCCTTTCAAACCACACCACCATCCATCCAGTTTTTCCCAGAGACAGGTGAGAATTCAGTGGTAAGTGACCTCTCAGGGCAGTGCCCAGGGAATTGGGGGAAGCAGGGCACTGCTGGGGAAGAAGCCAACCCAAGTCCTGCCAGGGAGCCCTGTGATGAATCTTAGGGCCGTCCCCACGTGAGGCAAGGGAGCCAGGTTTTTATATCCCCAACTGGAAGTCGGGAGCTAAGGACTTGGATGGGAGGCGGGGAAGGTAAACTCCAGGCACTTCTCTCTGACCTTGCCAGGGACTTTGCTCCAGTGGCCTGAAGGCAGTGTTCACAGGAGAGCTGCAGGTGTAGACAGCGGGGGCCAAAAGCACATCAAAGCTGGGCAGAGGACACCGGAAACACTGAAGGTGACTGAGGGAAACCCGCAGTGCGCTGGCAGCGTCCCCCAAGTGTGATTTTCATGCGACTGAACTTCTGGATGGTGTTGATCACGCTCCCTTTTGAAACTTTCTTACTTTGGTTTCTGAAAGGAGAGCATCCCTGCCTTGCTGGTCCTTTGCTAACTCCATTGCTTCCTGCCTTTTCCCCCTTCCCCTCCCAGTTGCCCCAAATCTCTAGTTTTGTCACTTAGTGAGTCATCTACCCTTACAGCTTCAATTACCACATCTAACACCACTCAGTCCCAAGTTTCCACTCTGACAGAAGCTCCTTCTTGGATGTCCACCCAATGCTGCAAAATCAACGTGCCCCAGAACATGACTTACACATCCACATGTGTCTAGCAGATCCCCCTCTGACTTCCCAGAGCACACTCTGAGCTCTAATCCAAGGTGACAACTTTCACTCCAGTCTTTTCTTTGTCTGCATGCCCAACCAAACCTGAATTCCCACACAGCTTCATTTCCCTCCAGCTCCCTCGCCACCAGTTCAGGCCTTTATTGACTCTTGAGTAGATTTTTGCAGCAATTTCTGAACTGGCTTCCCTGCCTGTTCCTCCACCTACTGCTAAAATTAATCCTCCTAAAGTCATGCTATGATTGTGTTAATCTCTGCCAACCCACTTCTCAACCTTCACTGGTTTCATGCTGCCTACAAAAAAATGTAGTAGAGGCTTCTAGAACCCACTGTTCTAATGTTCTCCTCCAGCCCTCTTGCAGTTGCTCAGAACCATGCCATGAGTCCAGCACTCATCTGTGAACTCCTGAGGCCTCCAATATATTCCTGAGAAGTCAACAGGCAAGGCAAAGAATGGACCTCTAAGGACTGCAATACTAGAATTACAACACAGGGACTTTTGAATTCAAATTCAGCAGACCCTCTTATTTAAATTCAAGTTGATATTCATATGCTTATTCGTGGTCATTAAGCAATGCCAAGTCTTCATAAAATATATGTTCACTTTTAACCTGAATAGTTTTGCTTTTCAATGTGATTTAAACAATATATAAGCAACTTTCAAAAGAAATGCATTGAAGTATCATCCCCCCTCACAATTTTAAACAGTGCTTTTTTTATTTCAAATCCTGTAGCAACCTGAAAATAGCCATGAACAGGAATATGAATGGTACCTTACAGCTTACTAATACAACTATACTTCACAGCATCTAGGAAAAGACTTCAGCGTGCTTTTGAATGCCATTTTACAGACTGTTCCCAACATCTTTAAAAGCCACATTATTAAGTTTTAGAATTCTGACATTTATAAAGTACACAGAACTTTATAAAGGCCCCATTTTCTGAATCACTTACATGTGTGAAAGGACCCAGCCACTGTTACCTTTCATCCCCAGACGCGGACACCGCTTCCAGGTGAGGTGCCTTCATCTTCACACCTGGACTTGGATTCATCCAGGCAAGTGCCCTTCCCACCTGGGTCTGAAGAGCAGCCAGGAAGGAAAATCGTTTTGATAATGAAGCTGCTTTTTTCATGTCAGTCAACATATTGGGAGCTGAGACAAATGTCCCTTGTCCAAAAGCCTATCCAGTCATTGCCCACTATCCCTCCCCCATTAAAGGCATCACAAAGAAACGAGCATTTCGAGGAGTGGCCGAGCCACACTTTCCGACCATCAGTCCTCCTAGCTGTAAACAGGCAAGACCCAAGCTCATGTTGCCCAAAATGCGGACTGACACTGAATTGCCATGATTTGCTATGAGGATGGGATAAGGAAGGAAAGTGAGAGGGAGCATTTAGAAACTTCATAGCAATTCGCCATGATTTGGTATTTTACAAATTATCAACAGCCAATGAATTTGAATTTTTTAATGCCCATTTGTCATAGAGAATTCTGGAAGCACGGCATTAGAGAGACAAGTGTATGATCCAGCATGCCTGCTATACATGCAACGTGGTCCCCAGTGGGAAGAAGGTTTTGGTTCCTCCCTTTGCTTCTGCCTACCAGAAGCTCATGCAGTGAAAGAGGTGCTAACAGGACCAAAGGCCCAGACTCGCTCTGCGCCCAGCACCCCAATCCCATTCTCCCAAGGGTACCTTGAGAGAGGAAAGTGTGTCTTTTCTAGCTGTCAACAGCAAGTGGTGTGGGGACCAGGACAATTGTGAGGCAAGTATCTCTCAGACGGGCCCAGCCCCAGCACAGGCACATGTGGGTCTTTTCACTTGTAAGGCAGAGACTCAGCGGACCTAAATGCTGCCTCTAACCCTGTGATGTTTTCAGCCTATTTACATTCCTTCTCTAGAATAGGAAATTTCATGTTTCAAGAGTGGATTTTTTTCAAGGACCAAACTATTCTATAATATGTTCATCCTTTGGGGGAAAAGAATAGATTAAAAAATAACTTCATTCATCCACGGACTGCATAAGAGATAATCCTAGAAAAGGGAACCATTAGCAGAGAGGTATCTAACTGATTAATAAGAGCTGCCTAGCACGAGAAAAATGAAAACTCAGCGAGGAATTTGCATAAGCCCCCAGCCCAAACAGGAGAGAGATGAGAATGAATTGTTTAAGCCAGAAAGCAGAAGTTAACACCTGTTAATGACTCGTTTGTTGGCTCACAAGCTGTTAACACTCAGACAAACTGGTCGTTAAATGTGGTCATTACTTATTTCAATGCAAAATTTATTAGAGCCTCCATTGGAAGATTTAATGGAAGGGCAACCCTCACCCTGCACACCTGGTATACCCCAAGGAGACTGGAGGCAAGTTTCTAGCAGCTATGTCTGTATAAAAAAAAAATAAGTACTACTAATAATAATCATGGCCATTCTGTTGCATCAATTACCTCTTTCCTTCAGCAATCAGAATGCGAGATGAGTTCTGATTCACAGCTTGATACCTAATAAGGACCGCTTGAGTCTTCATTACTTTCTAAGACCATTATGCTTAAGTGGTCTGATCTTCCTTCTTTACAAGCCTGCTGCAGGACCTATTATTAAATAGACTTTCAGTTAGGCTCACAACATTTTTCTCATCTTTTCAGTCTTTTGCAGATCATAAAAAAAATAAAATAAAAGGAAAGAGGACTAAGGATTCACAGTAACACAAACTCAGGGTAAGGGGCCGGGTGGTGAGTAATGGAGAGGAAGGGCAGGCAGAGTTATTCACCTCAGGCTGTCCCGAGACGGTAGCCACCTGGGAACAACCTCAAGGGCCAGAAACTCTCAAAGAAAAAAATCTTTTCCACCACAACACCTAAATCTACCTGGGTGGGTGGATTAGGCAAAATAATGTCTGTGGTGGGTGAGAGTAAATCTCAGGAGCCTCACCAAACCTTGCTTAACAGTTCCTGTTTTTATTGATGGGAAAGTCAGCCAGAGGAGCACCACATGCACCTCAGTGGGCAATAGAGAGTGCAGGAAAACCGTCTCTTTGGGGTCTTTCTAAAACTGGAGTTGTCAGATCTAGCTGGGATCCAGCCTGAGCAAGAGCAAGACCTCATCTCTACCAAAAATAGAAAAAATTAGCCAGGTGTTGTGGCCAGTGCCTATAGTTCCAGCTACTCAGGACACTGAAGCAAGACCCAAGAGTTTGAGGTTGCTGTGAGCTATGACACCACAGCACTTGGCCCAGGATGACAGAGTAAGACTCTCTCTCTAAATAAAAAAAAGAAGAAAAAGAGAATCAAGCTAATCCGTTAAGGATAAACCATGTGACAATTTTAAAGTTTCTACAAGTATAATTCTCTTTTTCTTCTTCCCAGAGATGACTTTCAGAAGGCCAGCCTTTTGGAAAGTGTACCAGTCAGAAGTGCGGCTGCTCAGCCAAGAAACACCAGGCTCATGGTTGATGACTAGTACTACTCATTCAAAAATATTAGAGTTTTTTTTTTTTTTTACGTTTTCTCTTTGGGCAAATAATGTCAACAGGACTTCCAACATGTTGTCATCCCTCATATTCCATGAGATAAAAAACATAACGAAGCAAGTGACTGGGAAGGCAACAGAAGAGGTATTTTTATTCTGTCCTCAGATCACCTGGGTTTCAGAGGTCAGTGTGATTGTGGATGGGGCTTCATTATAAACGGAATAATTGGGCCAGTAAACAGTAATATTTGACAAGTCCATTTTCATTGGCTTGGTCTGTGAAAGCTGTAAGAAGAGAGAAGAGAGGGAGAGCAAATAGCTACAGAGAGAGTGTTCAGGAATAGACATGAAGGGCCCAAAGGAAAAGGCCTGTAAATGGAGGGCCCCCTGGCACGTGACATGAAAATGGCCTTGCAAAATTAAAATAATCAGGAACTAAGAGGAAAGACTAAAAAAAAAGCACAGAAGATTCCATTAATAATCATTGCAGAAGGCAGTAGAGGGTGGACAGCCCTTGCCAGGGAAATAACAGGAGGGAGTAAAAATAACGTGAACAGCTGCACATTCCTCTCCCCAACCCCAGGAGTTACCACACTGCAAGCCCTTGACCTTACCCATGCATGGAAAGGGCTCCTAAAGGCACAAGCAAGGCTGGCCAGCCCTCAGAGGAGGGAGCTGTGCACAGGAAGTTTGAATGTAAGATGATCCACCTGTGTTCCCGACATCACCAGCATACTGGGACCACCTTGTATGTAGATGTAGGTGGCAGCCTACATCAAGCGATTCGGAAGGCCCTGGCCCTGTACCCCAAAGAAATAATTCACTAAGTTGCTGCCTGCCACCTGTAATTCTGCAATGTCAGATTTATTTCACCCAGTTTCTTGTTCTCAGTTAAAACGAAGATCCCTCTCTGAAGTAGACATGACTATTCCCAGCCATCCACTGTCATCGTGAATAAGAATAGCAAAACGTTGTCTAAAGGTGTTTTACTAAGACAAGTAAAGAGAGTCGGAGCTCCAAGATGCCTGGAAAAGGGTCCAACAGGTAAAGGAGAGGGCGTGAGGTATCAAAATCTGCCAGGATCCTTTGCTATCCATTCTTCCTGGCCAGCATCTGATGCCACAGCCCAGTCTGTGACAGAGG
This sequence comes from Galago senegalensis, assembly GCA_963575145.1. Lineage (NCBI taxonomy): Eukaryota > Metazoa > Chordata > Mammalia > Primates > Galagidae > Galago > Galago senegalensis. The sequence continues at coordinate 43,677 of CAUYTI010123842.1, forward strand.
CCAACAAATTCTGACCCCAGAAGATCTTGCTGCCTGCTTCTAATATCGTACCAAAAAAGAAAAACAATCTTGTCCTTACCAAAAAAAAAAAACGATCCTCATAATGTCTCTATATGGGACATTTAGTGGCCAAAAGTCCCCTGAGCTCATCTTCTTAAAAGGATTATGTATGAAGAATGACAAACTCTTGATAATTATTAGTACTGGATAGCAAGAAATAGGTACCTTGAGGATCATAATCTCCTACTTTTGTATATGTTTTTGAATCCCCCAAAAGAAAGTAAAATAATAATCATTTATAAAAAATGTTTCCACTGCATTAATTCTACTGAATTAAAATAAATGAAGATAAACAATTCAATCCCTTAGATATTTTACCCACCCCAGGGCAAAATGCATGTCTGGTTGGGGATACTCAGTTTTGCTTCTACTTATAAAAGTAAGCCTACTGCTACTGGTCTGAATTTTGCTTTTCATTTCTAAGTGGACACTTCAGATGGACACTAACTGAATTTTCAGCCCCACTCAACTGGGGCTCTCATCCAAAGTCTTTGGAAAGACTTTCCAAATCTTTCATAGGCTTTGCTATTCCCATCCCTCAGATCTTCACTTTTAGCCTCTTATTATTAACTCCAACCTGCACCATCCCCCCTCCTCCCACCCCTGGCCTTTAACATTGCCACCAGCAAAGACAATAACTATTAAGATGTTAGAAATAGTTCCTCTGTCTTGCAGATCCCCTAATTCTCAACTGCCTGGCTCTCTCGCTGAGGGAGCTCCCCCTTCCTTCTCTCTCCTCAACAGCAGATTTGTTCATCCTTTTTAATACAGCATGCACTCAGCTGGCTCAACCTTCATCACATGATAGCTGGTGTTAATTAACCCTGTGGAATCTCTGTCTTGTTAGAAGCAACAGGAAAAAAAGAAAAAAGACAAAACAAAACAGAACACAGAAGCCCTGATGTGTCCTCTTGAGAGAGAGAGAGATTGAGAGAGAGAACTTCTTGCTGATTTCCAAAAGACTTGACTCATAACCAAGTGACATCAAACATGACTTCTGAATTAGCACTCATTACTTCTTGGGACATACAAGGCAAACTATTCATGAAGTTCACACTCAACAACCAAAATAGCCTTTTATGGGGAAACTGTGCTTTCTGTATCTCATTCAGAATCTTTCACAAAGAATGACTGATTGGGGTTAAACATGAAAGTCAGACTAAAAGGTAAAGACCAAGAATCGAATCTCAATGTGTGATCAAAAAGTCTGACTGGCCCTGTGTGGGCAGGTGCTACCCATAAAGGCCTGGTCCAAAGAGCTGAGGTCAAAGCTGAACCTTCTAAAATTTCTGCAACATCAACACTTGTGTTCACGCCTATGGGTCGGGGAGCAAGAGGAGCTGCAAAGCAAGTGAAAGAAGCCAATTTTATACTCTCTATTGGTGCTCAGGAAAAAAAACAAAGAAAAAGAACACCTCCAAAGCAACTGGCAGGATAGATTTGCTAGAGATACTCTATAAGAGAAGAGCAACAGCCCAAATGTCTCTTAAAGGGAGGAAATAAAATCAATCCTTTCCCATTTTTACCTTCTCTGCGAATTCTTTTTTAAAAAATATTTCACTCAACATTGTGTCTGTGATGGCTCAGCGCCGATAGCTCAACCGGCTAAGGCGCCAGCCACGTACACCTAAGGTGGCGGGTTCGAATCCCCAGCCCGGACCCGCCAAACAACAATGACGGCTGCAACCAAAAAAAAAAATAGCCGGGCGTTGTAGCGGGCGCCTGTGGTCCCAGCTACTTGGGAGGCGGAGGCAAGAGACTCGCTTGAGCCCAGGAGTTGGAGGTTGCTGTGAGCTGTAATGCCACGGCACTCTACCCAGGGGGACAGCT
>CAUYTI010123843.1:0-12915 GCA_963575145.1 Galago senegalensis
ATTGGATGCGAGCAAGTTTGAGAGAAGAATGAATCAACTGCTATCCTTCCCCTCACCCTTCAGCCCAGGAGGGAAAGGGCATTTTCTTTTTCACCTTTGAAAGGCATTGTGGGTCTGTCTTTAAAGTGTTTACAAAAAAAAGAAAAAGAAAAAAAATTATATAAAAAGCACTAATCCCATTGGTGAGGGCTGCATTCTCATGACCTAATCACCCCCCCCCCACCCCCCCACCCCGCCCAGAGGGTTCATTTCCTTGTACTATCTCACTGGTGATGAGGTTTTCAACATTTGAATTCTGGGAGGGCACAAACATTCAGATCGTAACTGTGGAAAAGCAAACCTAGATTTGGGACTTTGAACTGTTGTTTTAATAGGATGAGACTCTTGGGAACCTTGGTAGGAGGTAAATGTGTTTTGTATTTTGGAGAAACACAAATCTTTGGGTCAGAGGGTGGACTCTAGTGGCAGAATTTTCCTAGGGGCTCCCCAAGTCTCGCTCCCTGACTTAGGCACCATGTATAGTCCCCTTTCTTTGAGTGTGGGTAGAAATGATGGATATGATAGGGAGTTGCTCTGTGATTTGGTTACTAGTCAGTTGATTCTGAGTTACTTGAAAATGAGATTATGCTAGGTGGACCCTCCTTAATCAGGTTAAGTACTTAAAAGAGGGGGTACTGGGCACTTTCTGAGGTCAAAGAGGTCAAAGCTATCGAGACATTATCTTGCTGGCCTTGAAGAAATGAGTTGGCATTGGTTCTCCTACCACAGTGAACTGAATTCTTCCAACAATCTGAATGAGTTTGGAAAAGGGTTCAAGCTCCAGGCAAGAACACAGCCCACCTGTGTTTGGAAGAATGTTAAACTAGATGTGCGTACTAAGCCAACAGTAATTCACCAAAAGACATGTCCCCCAGATAGTCCTGCAGAAACCAAGAGTGCTCAATCCAGGAAGAACTTACCAGAAAAGGCAAAAAGTCTTTTAACATCCCAGGAAGGATGTGTGGTCCTTTGTTATGGTACCTTCATCCAAATAGAGCCGAGGTGATACTGATAAACCACTACCAAAAAGATGCACTCACCCTGAGAGAGGGGTCACCTTGGGAGAAGGGGTGAGCCATGGAAACAGAGAGCTCCAAGGGCTCACGTGAGTATGGCACACCAGTTCTAGAAATCACTGATTCCTTCCTATAGAGATCTTCCTGAGTTCCCATTTCTGACATTGTATATGTCAACCCAAACCTCAAACAAAGAGAGACTCTCTAAAAGAAAAGCCATTTACTGGGGAATAAATCATTGCAATGGGAATACATGTGTCAGAGTGAATTATGTGTGTATTCAGGGAGGTAAAGGAAGACGATAGTTTTTTAAAGAAAAAAAAATGAGGAGGATGGCATAATGTTTTTGTAATAATTATCCTTGGCCACAAAGTTCAATAACAAGGGTGATGCCAAAGCTGGAGAGGCAGCTCCTGGGCAGGTGTTTTCACAATTTTTGCCCGGGGCTGGGTTTGAACCCACCACCTCCAGCATATGGGGCCAGCACCCTACCCCTTTGAGCCACAGGCTCCACCCTAATCTGAATGTTTTAATCTGAGATTCTTATATGATTAATGTGCAGAGAAAAATTATGTTTCTAAAGAAAAGCTAAAATACGCCCATGATTAGATTGTAGCCTGTGTGTTGCTTTCAAATTCTTGTCATCTACCTGTAGATTGGACTAGTTCTAGAATTCTCCTAATTTCCTACAAATATTTGACTCCAACTCTTCAACTAAAAACAAAAGCTGCTCTGTTCCCCAAACTCTATAAGTTGAAGCTAGACACCTTTTAAGGAGCAAGCCTCTTACCTGATGTATAAACCATACGATGAGTTTGCCACACTACCCAACGTCATGACCAGAGACATACAAACTGCAAGTTTTACACTGTGGACAACTTTTCCCAAGATGCTGGAGCGAGACTTAGTATCACAATGAAGCTTTTGCCCATCTTCCTTCTGCCCGTTTCACTTGGCAGGATGATGGCGTAATTGATGTTTCACAATCGATAGATTCTGCAGGTAATTTAACAAAATCTAACCTTAAAAAATCCTTGGCTCGGCTCCTGTGGCTCAAGTGGCTAAGGCGCCAGCCACATACACCTAAGGTGGCAGGTTTGAATTCCCAGCCAGGGCCCGCCAAACAACAATGATGGCTGCAACCAAAAAATGGCCAGGCGTTGTGGCGGGCGCCTGTGGTCCCAGCTACTTGGGAGGCTGAGGCAGGAGACGCGCTTAAGCCCAGGAGTTGGAGGTTGCTGTGAGCGTGATGCCACAGCACTCTACCCAGGGGGACAGCCTGAGGCTCCGTCTCAAAAAAAAAAATTTTTTTTTATAAATTCTATAATAAGTATATTTATTTTTTTTGCACATGATCTTTTAGTATAATGCTTTGGGGATTCATCCAAGTTATGTATGTGAATCAATCACTTGTTCCGCTTTATTGCTGATGAGTAGTTTGTTGTCCTATTTGTTTACCCATTCACCTGTTGAAGGACATTTGAGTTGTTTCTGGTTCGGGCTATTAACAATAACGCTTCTGTAAATATTATAGCATAAATCTTGATGGAAACATGTGACTTGCATTTTGAGGCCTCCCAGAGATTCACTGTGCTGTTTGCAGGTGTGGACTGCCACTCTTCTACCAGTCCCAGCCAAAGAATGCTCCTGTGACCTTCATTGTGGATGGAGCAGTAGTCAAGTTTGGCCAGGGTTTTGGGAAGACGAATATATATACTCAGAAACAAGAGCCTCCTAAGAAGGTAATTATCAATGAAGGAGACAGATTTGGCTAGATTTTTAAATAAGACTATGGTGCACAAACAGTTGCCCTTACGCATGCACGCTTGCTTGCTTGCTTGCTTTTCTCTCTCTTTCTTTTCTCCTTGAGAGGTAGATTCTTTATTAAGAACATGCCATTTTTGTGTATGAGCAGATGTTATAGAATTGCAGTACCTATATTATGTGTTCTTTTCTTATTTCCTACAGTTGCCTTGTGAGTTTTTAGTCACATTTCTTTCCTTCAAAATTTCTTCTTTTTCCAGTGTGAACAATTAAAAACTGAATGAATTCAACTGATTTTTCATGGATCGTCTTGTGGTAAACCAGGCTAATTCTTATTCTGCCACTCTAGGTGATGATGACCAAACGAACTAAAGACATGGGCAAGTTCAGCTCTGTCACTGTGTCGACCATTGATGAAGAGGAAGAGGAGATTGAGGCTGTAAGTGCTTCTCCTCTCAGGGGAGATGGAATTTGGGGTGGGGAGTTGCAGAGGAAAGGGGACTCTAGATCAGGGAAATTAGAGACTTTGCCTTTAGACACTTCTCTGCTAGTAAGAAACTGTGACACTGGGCTAGTTCCTATTTCCCCAGATCTTAGAGAGATCCATATAATGAGAGCAAGGGAGTTGGATGAGGTCAGTGATTTATTTTTTTCATACTATTTTTTGAGATGCCTTAGAAAGCAAAGCCCTCATCCCTTTTCATTTTAAAAACTGTTGGACTGAATTATTTCTGGTCCACTTTATTTTATTCTATTTTATTTATTTATTTATTGAGACAGAGCCTCACTATGTTGCCCTCAGTAGAGTGCTATGGCATCACAGCAACCTCCAACTCTTGGGCTCAAGCGATTGTCTTCCCTCAGCCTCCCAAGTAGCTGGGACTACAGGTGCCCGCCACAATGCCTGGCTATTTTTTTTTTTTTGTTATTGCGGTTGTCCTTGTTTTAGCTGGCCCAGCTGGGTTCGAACCCGCCAGCCTCTACATATGTGGCCGTTGCCCTACTGACTGAGCTAGGGCGCTGCCCTATTTTATTTTTTTAAGACAGTCTCACTCTGTCTCTCTGAGTAGAGTGCTGTGGCATCATAGCTCACAACAACCTTAAACTTTTGGGTTCGAATGATCCTTGTGCCTCAACCTCCCAAGTAGCTAGGACTACAGGCATCCACCACAATGCCTGGCTAGTTTTTCTGTTTTTAGTAGAGAGAGGTATTGCTCTTGCTCAGGGTGAGTGGTCTTAAACTCCTGTGCTCTGGTGACCCACCTACCTTAGCCTCCCAGAGTGCTAGGATTACAGGCATGTGCCACCGTGCCCGGCCTCGGTTCCCTTTTAATCCAGTTCTGATGGCTTGTGAATCTGTCCTTAATAGTAGAAGCAATTGCCTTTATGGTACTTCCGTATAATGATGTTTACTAAGAAATGTTATCTGTTATTTTACAAATGTTTTTGATTGAAACCTGAACTCTCCTGGATTATTGAAAAGGTGTAAAGTTGAAAGGAAGCATAGCCCTGCCATTTCAGTAAAGATTTCATGCTTTAAGTAGTATAAATTACTATTTCTGGTCTTTGTTGTTATTCCTCAACAAGGCTGCTGGTTTAAGGATGCTTCTTTTTTCCTTCAGAGAGAAGTTGCTGACTCGTATGCACAGAATGCCAAAGTGATTGAAAAACAGCTGGAGCGCAAAGGCATGAGCAAGAGGCGACTGCAAGAGCTGGTGAGTGGCTTGGGGTACCAAGGTGATTGTTTGGATTTCTTAGTCTGAAAGACCTTTTAGCGGGTAGGGAAATCCTTAGAAAGTCTTCTGGGAGTTATTAGGGTAGTTGGGCTGCTAGCTTTTTAACCCTGGTCTGTGACTGTTGGTATACTGCTCTGTAGGAGTAACTGCAGGATCTAGGCCCCTTATCATGATACTTGTTAGATAGCCTTAACTATGATATTTCAAAATACTACTTGAGATCCAAGGTCAGGGTATTTGGATGCTTTCCTTGGAAATGATGGCTAGGATAGTGCTACCTTGTGGTACCAAAATTGGCACTGATCATTGCCTCTTAGAGCTCTGGTGGTTTTTAGCATTAGTCAGGGGATCATCTTAGAGCATGTACATCTATATATGATGGTGCCTAGATTTTTCCTTTTTTGATAATAATTTACTTAAAATATTTCGCTAAAATGAGACATCACTTCTTTGGTGCCTCATCGAAAGGTATATCAGTCTTTTCTCTATCAGTCGTTCTGGAATTTTGGTGACAGTTAGTAGGTCCTGGGAGCAGCTTTACCTCGCCACAGTGGTTTAGAGCAGTGTTTCTCAGACTTTCTAAGGTGCAAGACCAGTGCTTGCTTTTTTCTTTTTTAAATTTCCAGTTTTTTCATGAACAGATTTGTAATTTGTAAAATACAATAAAAATAAATTTGCCTCTATTTTTATTAGATTATTTTATTTTATTGCTCTGTCAAATTGCTATAAAAGTTTCTAAATGTTGGGCAGCGCCTGTGGCTCAAAGGAGTAAGGCGCTGGCCCCATATGCTGGAGGTGGCGTGTTCAAACCCAGCCCTGGTCAAAAACTGCAAAAAAAAAAAAAATAATTTTTTTTTTCTAAATGGTTACTCTCAATTTTTATACATATGTTACAGGGACGGATAACAAACAGTTCATGGACCACACAACTTCAAGTAGCACTGTTCTAGAATTATATTCTTTTTCCTGTTCTGGCGAGAAGAATATATTGGTATCATGATAATGATTCCCTCAGCCCTTGAGGGGCAGGGTGCTGGGGCTGCTAGAATCCTGCACTGATTTCCTTTAGCTGCAGTCTTGTCTATTTTACTTGTTCTGCCTACAGATACCATTTTCTATGTGTGCTATAACATTAGAAAGGTTGGAAAGCGGTCATTAGAGATGCATAATAATTTTAGAACCACTCTTTGAGTTCGTACATTAAATGAGCATCGAGAGAGTGTTGGGCTAGGTGTGGTGGCTCACACCTGTAATCCTAGCACTCTGAGGACAAGGCAAGTGGATTGCTTGAGCTCAGGAGTTCACGACCAGCCTGAACAAGAGCGAGACCCCATCTCTACTAAAAATAGAAAAACTAGCCATGCATTGTTGTGGGAGCCTGTAGTCCCAGCTACTCGGAAGGTGGAGACAGGAGGATCACTTGAGCCCAAGAGTTTGAGGTTGCTGTGAGTTACAGTGACACCATGGCACTCTACATGGGGCAGCAGAGTGAGACTGTCTCAAAATTTAAAAAAAAAAGGAGAGGGAGAGTGTTTGGGGTTGTTAAAATAAGGAAGGAGAATAAAAATAAGAATATTGTGTCATGTATCAAGACCTATGATGTATGCTTTTTTTTTTTTTTTTTTTTTTTAATTTCCAGGCTTAACTTTAAGCCAAGAAAGCAAAAATGAAGGGGACTTTGATAGACAACCAGTTCAAATGACCAGCACCTTTCTCTGAGCCCGGATTAGAGGCAAGCATTTAGATGAGGAAGAAAAGTAACTGCTTGATTACATGGACCGATTCCTTTTTATGCCCCAGCAGAAGACTTTACGTTGCTTCCTGCTGACTCTCCTACATGTAGTGAGATCTTTAGCTGAGTCCATTTGACCTGCCTCCTGGATAGAGATCTTTCTAAAACATTTCTGAATATAGGTTTTCTGAACTATTTTTTGTCCATTTGATGTAAACTTCAACTATGTAGAAGCTATGAATAGATCAGTGCTTGGGTGTCTTTAGTTTCTAAAATGGCTTTTTTATTCCTTCAAAGTTAATGTTTAAAGATTTTTTGAAAAAATTTTGTGGTGTATCATAGAGAAAAGCAGCATGAATTATTCTTAGTTTCAGCAAGTCAGATCCTTTTAAGTGACTCCATCTCAGTTCTTAGAATTAGCTATGGTTTGAATCTTTCTACCATCAGAGAAGATTCATTAAAAGCTAAAATCTGAGCTGAATGAGGTGGCTCACACCTGTAATCCTAGCACTCTGGGAGGCTGAGGTGGGAGGATCACTTGAGCTCAGGAGGTCCAGACCAGCCTAAGCAAAAGTGAGATCCCACCTCTGCTAAAAATAGAAGTAAGTTAGGCAATAATTGTTGGGTGCCTGTAGTCCCAGCTACACAGGAGACTGAGGCAGGAGGTTTGCTTGGACCTAGGAGTTTAAGGTTGCTGTGCACTCTAGCCTGGGGCAATAGAGTGAGACTTTGTCTCAAAAAAAAATACTATGATGGTTGCATAGTTCAGCAGATTGAATAGTGCAGAAATTAACCATTTGTCTGATATATCTGGGGAAAAAAGAAATTTAAATTAAAAAAAATAAAAAATAGCCAAAATCTATATTAAGCTTCCTTTACTTCAAACATTGAAGCTATAGGTGAGCCATCCCATATTAGACTTTATACCTAAGGCAAAACCAGATTACAGTGAGGGGATAGGATAGCTTAGGTCTGCATGAAAATAGGGCTTCAGTAAGTAACCCAAGGGAGCTACCATTTATTCAGGCAGCTAGCTAAAAGTACTGCTTCCCTGTGTGGGTACATGTGATGGAGACAAGAAATCAAGAAATGATACTGAGATAACAAAATTATCTGTTGGGTATCTTTTATTTTACATTTGCTAGTTGCAGAGGAGTGTTGTATATATAGATATTATTTTATGTCACACTGCTTCAGTGATCTCAGTGTCCCCATGTTTGTATCCAATGTTTTTATCTGTTTACCTTTATTACAAGGTGTTAGGACAGGAGGTGTGTTGACCTCCTTGTTGTATCTACAAGAAGTTACACTTAGCAGATACAACTTCCAAGGCATGTTTGTGAGGTGCTGCTGGGAAATACTAGTGCAGTTTTCTTTGCTTTTTTTCTGATTTTCTTATCTGCAAGGAAAAGTAGGTTGGATGTGAGCAAGCAAGAACTGGGAAACAGAGGGATGGGAATCCTGGGAGGTCCCTGGTGGGTTAGGTTATCATCTTCCTAGTTACTCTCCTGCATCTAATGAGGTCTTTCTTTCCACTTCATTTCTTGTCCTCATCCTGAGAAAGAATTAACCATCATGTGCATGACCAGCCCTAACCTCCTCACAGTTCTTTAACCTCAACTCCAGACATTGACCTTTACCTTTACTCCACTTTAGCCACAATCTGGATATCATCTACACCACTTCTGAAATCTAATATTCTGTTCTCTGACCACAATCTGTCATATCTACTCTCACAGGCTTACTTTCCTAGACCTATTTGTTTTATTTTTAGCTTCCCTAGACCTATTTGTTTTATTTTTAGATTTGAAGGGTGATTATTTTTATTAGCAGTACTAATGAATAATAGCAATAGTAATCCTAGCTACTTTTTTTTTTTTTGCAGTTTTTGGCCGAGGCTGAGTTTGAACCCACCACCTCCAACATGTGGGGCTGGCACCCTACTCCTTTGAGCCACAGGCACCACCTGACAAGTATTTCTTAATCTAAACTACGTAATAAGCCTATGATATATGATAGGTTTAACTGTTACCATTTTCATTTTAGAAACGATTACTCTGAGGCTCAAGAGTGTTTAAGTTTCTCAAGATCCACTGCCAGCAAGATAAAGCCAAAAAGCTGAGCTCGTAACTGCTAAACTGCTTCTCCTGTGGACTTTTTAAAAAATACTATTTTTGAGAACAGATCATAAGTTAATTTTCAGAAACCAAGTAAAGTGCAATGTGAAGACACACAGAGGACTCACTATAGCAAACGTGTGGTTACTTTTCTACATATTTTCTGAAATATTTGTTCTTAGGTACTAATCCTAAACTCTTTCAACATCTAGTTCAAATTATGCTTTTTGCTTCATCTATAAAGAAAACACAGTACGTTTAGCACAAAGCAAGCATGTGCTCTTCATGATGTTTTACTCCTTTATATCGAAATAGTTAATAAAATAATGAAATAGTTTTCCTACTCTCTTTATTAACTTACAGTATTTTATTTTATTTATTTATTTATTTATTTTTTAGGCAGGTTTCATTATGTCGCCCTCGGTAGAGTGCTGTGGCATCACAACTCACAGCAACCTCAAACTCACAGGCTTAAGTGATTCTCTTGCCTTAGCCTCCCCAGTAGCTGGGACTATAGGCACCCTCCACAACACCCAGCTATTTTTGGTTGTAGTTGTCATTGTTGTTTGGCAGGCTTGGGCTGGGTTCGAACCCATCCGCTCTGGTGTATGTGGCTGTCACCCTCGCCACTGAGCTATAGGTGCCAAGCCAACTTATAGTATTTTAGCAGCAAATACAATGTGGGTTTTTTTGTTTTGTTTTTTTGTTAAGCTGGTCCAGGCTGGGTTTGACCCTGCCATCCCTGGTGCACAAGGCCAGTGCTCTAACCAGTGAGCAACAGGCTCCTAGCCAAATATAGTGTTTGAATATTAGTATAAAGAAACAGATTGAAATTTTAGGGAGTTTTATTATTTTTTTGTGGAAATTGTCAGCTGGGACAAAATGTTTTGAAATGTTCTTACTATAACTGGTGACATTTGGAAGTATAACTTTATTGTTTAAGAGAAACTGAGAAGCTTTTTAAAAACTAGCCTGGGCTCAGTGCCTGTGGCTCAAACGGCTAAGGCACCAGCCACATACACCTGAGCTGGCGGGTTCAAATCCGGCCCAGGCCTGCCAAACAACAATGACGGCTACAACCAAAAAATAGCCAGGCATTGTGGCGGGCCCCTGTAATGCCAGCTACTTGGGAGGTGGAGGCAGGAGACTCGCTTGAGCCTAGGAGTTGGAGGTTGCTGTGAGCTGTGATGTCACAGCACTCTACCCAGGGCAACAGCTTGAGGCTCTGTCTCAAAAAAAAAAAAAATTAATAAAAATAGCCTGTCTTGACCATTTTAGAATCCTTATCACTGTAGATCATGTCCCCTTGTCTCTGATTTGTTACAGTTTCTTAATAGTGTTTTATGATTGTAATTTGCATTTCCCTAATAACACGATGTTGAACATATGGGCTTTTTTAAACTGGTAAAAATAACATAAAATTCAACATGTTAACCAATTTCAATTGTGTAGTTCAGTAGTTATATACATTCACATTATTGTGATACAGATTTCCAGATTTCCATACCATTAGATAACCCCTCCTTTCTCTCTCCCTGCAGCCCCTGGTAACCATCCTTCTACTTTCTGTTTCTGTGAATTTGACTACTTTAGATACCTTATATAAGTGCAATTGTACAGCATTTGTCTTTTTGTGGCTAACTTATTTCACTTAGCTTCATGTCATCAGCGTTCATCCAGGTTGTAGCATGGAAAGATCTCATTCCTTTGTAAGGCTGAGTAATATTCCTTTATACACATCTACCACATTTTGTTTATCCATTCATCTGTCTTTGGACATTTGGGTTACTTCCACTTTTTGCTATTATAATAAGGGCTATGAACATGGATATGCAAATACCTCTTTGAGACCATTTTGAATTCTGATATATACCCAGACGTGGGATTGCTGATAGTTCTATTTAAAAATTTTTAGGAGCCCTATACTGTTTTCCAAAGCAGTTGTACCATTTTATAATCTTATCAGCAGTGCACAAGGGTTCCAATTTCTTAACATCCTAACCAACACTTGTTATTTTCTGGGGTTTTAATTTTTTATTTTTTTGGCCAGACATAGTGGGTCATACCTATAACTTAGTACTCTGAGAGGTCAAGACAAGTGGATTGCCAGAGTTCATGAGTTCGAGACCAGCCTGAACCAGAGCAAGATGCCATCTCTAACAATAGCCAGGTGTCGTGGTGGATGCCTGTAGTCCCAGCTACTTGGGAGGCTGAAGCAAGAGAATCACTTGAGCCCAAGAGTTTGAGGATGCTGTGAGCTATGATGCCATGGCACTCTACCAAGGGGGACAAAGTGAGACTGTAGCTCTAAAGTAAATAAATGATTTTTTAATTTTTTTCAGGTACCCCATTTATTAATGATGGAATTATACTGGGAAACAATCACTATAAAAGAACAATCTTTTGAATAGTTTACTGAGTAGAACATTTCTTTGAAACATAACATGCAAAAGATTGTCAAATATGTCAATATAGAAACCCTTGGATTTATAGACAGTGCTGATTTTCACAAATTCCACTCCCACATCAAGCAGTTATTTTGTGTGATTTCTTTTGGTTTCCTTAATACCTGTGTCTCAGAATAATGAACTCTATCTTAGCTGAGCTTCTTGAAATAGATTTGCTCACACTGAGATGTATGAAAGAACTTATTTTTGGTGAGTGGGTGAGTACTCATACTTAGTAATAAATGAAGGTGATAAACAGTTTAACTTCTGAATATAGAATGGTCTATTCAATGCTATGTTTTTTTGGTAGAGTTTCTTTCTGATCCTTGGTCCCCTAATTTCTTCCTTTAGATTGTCACTAGTACCTGTCACTAGAGGTACTAGTGAAACTAGTATTGGAGACCTTGGCAGATATCTTGATGAGACCGTTTTAACCAGTGATTGAGTTGTTTGGGTAGCAGTAGGCTTGGATGAGAGTTCTTAGCATGGATTTAAAATGGAACTTTTGGGATTCTTAAAATTGGGGTGGTGCCTGTGGCTCAAAGGAATAGGGCACTGGCCCCATATGCCAGAGGTGGTGGGTTCAAACCCAGCCCTGGCCAAAAACTGCAAAAAAATAAAAATCATCATAAGTTGCAATCAATTGTTTTGTTGTGGATGAACATTTTAGAGATGGTGGTCTAGAATCCCATTTATATTTGCCAGCATTGCTCCAGTTCCATTTTTTAAACTTTGATATTAATTTTTATTATATATACTCAGTTCAATACTCATAACAACATTGTTCATTTAAGATGGCTGTTCACAAGTATACAGTAATTTGAGCAACATTGATTGGTACAGTATTATGCTTCAGATGAAAAGTCAGTACATACTGAATCATTTTCTTTCAAAATTTCAGGGAAGTGATTTTTATTTGAGAAGGTATGAAATTATAGGTACTCGTTTTTGCATATAATGATGCTTAATAAATATGCTTACCATTAAATTACATTTCAATTTGTGATTTATTTCAGTACTATTTTTCAAACATTTATCTCTCTTCCATATGTTGACATTCACATGAAAGAATAGCATGTCATTAATCATCCAAATGCAAACTGGAGTACTCTAGGCCTTAGCTAAATATTGTATTATTTAAAATTCTACATAATTTATAAAAATTAAAGACAAAATCAGCTGGAAAGTAGTAAATAGCTTACTGAATTTTAGCATATTTTAAATTTAGAAATGGAATAGCAACATCAAAGAATCCATATGAAGCAGATAAATAATATGCCTTTAGAAATGTTAAAGGTTCTTTTTGTTTACAATTTTTACTTTTTTTAGTTAATACAGGTAACATGTTTCTTTCTTTTTTTTTTTTTTTTGAGACAGAGCCTCAAGCTGTCCGCCTGGGTAGAGTGCCGTGGCATCTCAGCTCACAGTAACCTCCAACTCCTGGGCTCAAGTGAGTCTCCTGCCTCCGCCTCCGAAGTAGCTGGGACCACAGGCACCCGCCACAACGCCCGGCTATTTTTTGGTTGCAGCCGTCATTGTTGTTTGGCAGGTCCTGGCCGGGGATTCAAAGCCGCCACCTTAGGTGTACGTGGCTGGCGCCTTAGCCGGTTGAGCTATAGGTGCCGAACTGGCAACATGTTTCTTAAATATCTTTTTACTTTGGGGCAGTGCCTGGGGCTCAAAGGATTACTGCGCTGGCCCCATATGCCGGAGGTGGCAGATTCAAACCCAGCCCCAGCCAAAAACTGCAAAAAAAAAAAAATTATTTTGTGTCTATAAAAGTAGAATTATCCTTAATATTCCTAAATCATTTGTTTTCCCAATAAAGCCAATCTTATTTTTATACGGTAAGAAGTTAAAAGAATCATGAGTTTAAAATCAGTGGCACAAATCACGTATATAGAATCTGATGTAAAAAAATTCAGTGTTAGGTAAGAAATTAGAGTATAGTATAGTAACAGTTGTACGTAAGAGGTAGAATTCTTTTTTTTTTTTTTTTTTGAGACAGAGCCTCAAGCTGTCCCCCTGGGTAGAGTGCCGTGGCATTACAGCTCACAGCAACCT
>CAUYTI010123845.1:0-28983 GCA_963575145.1 Galago senegalensis
GAAAATGACATGAAGGCTGTGTTGACCAGTTTGATGGAAGTATTTCAGATTGCATGTGAAAACCCCACACTGTACCCCAGAAGTGCATTAATGTACATAGTTATCATTCAATAAAAAAAAAATGAAAATATATCAAAAGAGAATTGCTAAATTGCCCGAGGGCAGAAATTCTGCACATGCTAGTGCACAGGGCCCCTGGAGTATATGCACCAGAGCTCAACACACACCTGTGAAGTTGTACCAAACTGACAATACAGTCAACACCACTTCTGTAAAGGAAAGAGAAGATGCAACAAAAAGTGTGTGCACATGTGTCGGCGGGAGCATCTGGGAAAAATTGTGTAAAGATGCATATGGATTTCTTACCAATGGCTGTATTAGGCAAGTGGTTGCAGAGATAAGCAGACTGTTGGTTGTATTTTGATACTTCTTTGTTGTCTGTACTTTTACCATAAGCACATATTACTTTTGAAGTTCAAATGAGTAAACAAAAAATAAAAATGTACCAGCTAAATTTGTCAACAAAGAATGAGTATTACTTTTAAAACAAAAAATTCATATTAATTTTACTTTTTAAAATAAAAGAAATTATCCTGGGATTATGCTATTGTTTATGACTACTGAATCCTGAAAATAGAATTGGTAACTTAATTATCAAATATGCTAGACAGAGAAAAAAACAAACTCATTTTTTGTGGAGAAAAAAATTTAGATTCAGCTAATACGCATTGAACATTGTCAGATACTAGATATCGCGCTAAGCAGTTGTATACCTAAGAGAATACCTGTGCTCAATTCATCAGCAGCCTTCCTGATATATATACTCAATTATATTTTCTTTCAGCTTTGCAGATAAACAAACCCTATACTCTGAACACAAAGTCAAAGATAACTGTATTTTCTAGTTATCAAAGGCTTCTATTCATGAGAGTCTATAGAATTATTAGACTTAAGAACAGTTAATTTGTCCTTATTTTGCCTAAACTTGGAGGCACTTAGAGTAAAATTTGCAAAGGCAAGACCCATTTTATCAGGCGCTGTAAACTGCCTTGTCAGATTACGATGCATATTTTGCAACTCAAATTGTAAAAAAAGTCATTCTTCCCTGCTTTGGCTTATAGCTGATTGACTCTTCCTGAAAACATCTAGCTTTCTACTGCTACATCTACTTCAAATTAAGAAGCCAAACTTACTCTTCAGAAATATATGTGGCTCAAGCAACAGAATATGCTCATGAAAATCTTTAAACTCTTTTAAGAATTCTTTGCATGTCCCTTAAATTACTGCCCCATTTGGTGTCCCCTCTCTCCCCTGGGGCCCTCACTCTCCTCTCTAGAACACAATGCTGCTGCCAATGCGGCCAGTGGGTTTAGTGCCATTGGGAAGACTGGGTTCTAAACCCAATTTCAATCCCAGTTTCTTTACCTTTAGGGACTTAAACTGTTGTTAGATTAGACCAAATTCCACCCTTCATTCTCTTCCTAAGATTCACTCTATAAATATTTCTTGAGCACTTGCTTTGTTCAGAGCACATCATCACACAGTTAGACACAGAACTGTCAAAGAACTCACACTAAGTTTTAAATTGGTAGGATATAAAGGATAACATTTTAGTGCTGACTTACATTTAAATAATCCTATTTTAAAAAGATAAAAGGCAGCTTATTAACAGAAATAAAAATAAGATATGCCTTTTAAAGCATTAGAGAATTTTTAAAATGAGAAATATAATAAAAAATTCACTTAGAGCAGGATTAAAATTAAAGGCCTAAAATAAATAAAATAAAATAATCAAAGACAAAATATGTAAGTCATGAATGAGTGACCACATAGAATTTATCATTCAGACTAAGATTTTAAACAGTGAAAGGAGATACTACTAATAACTTATGTACGACAACAGGCACAAACCAGGATTCCCTGGGCAAACCAGGTTGCGAGCTCCCTAGTTATAAAAATCAACAGCTCAAAAAGAGAGAGAATTAATGGGTTCAAGTGTCCAGCTTTCTGTCTATGTTCCCACAGTCCTGCTTTCAGAATCTAAAAAAAAAAAAAAAAAATGAAATGAAGAAAATGGGGGTAAAAAGAGACACACAAAAATATATCCTATATGAATACAAAGAATAAAGCCATGAATTTGGCACATTTTAAAGTAAAAGCCATGAATTTGGTACATTTTGAAGTAAATTTAAATTTGGCCATGATCTTGTGGGTTTGGGAAATACTACATTTTTATATCACTTATACAATTATACCATAAACTATCACCTTCTACCTGTTCAGGTTGTTTTTAAACATAATTTCATATTTCAGCATAAGTCTAACAAACTCAGAAGTAAAAATGCTTTTCTATTTCCCATATGAGATTATTATCCAGAAAAACTGTAAACATATCTGAGTTATATAAAATACAGATAATGACAGACTCAAATCCAGAGAACATTCATAGTTAGTCCAAAGAGTTGAGAGACTCTGAAAGACTAACCTGAGTAAGACAGTGTTATATGACCTTCAAACTCTGCTAGCTGTGAAATCGGGCTGTAAACAGTGCAAGGGCATCTGTGTCTGGGCAGATTAATATATCTACAAATGAAAGACACACTCACATATGCCCACTCACACTGCCTAGTTGCCTACTCCATGTTCTATGCCTCCAAAACTAATGAGGGCCCTTGGGAGAAGTTAATTCCTGGTGAATACAATGAACATCAGAATCAACAAAGATGCAAACTAGAAGCAAGCTGGTGGCCACATACTGGAAATTCAAGTTTCCTAATGAACTGGACCTCTAGGCTCCTTTTCTGATTTATTGTCCCTTTATATTCTAGAAGCTCCACACTAAAAGCAAACTAGTAACTGAAAGACCCCATTTTCTTCCTGCACAAAATTCTTTTCCATCTGTGTGTTCAGAAGCAGCTCCTGAGAGGGTGATACACAGTCGTTTGTTTATTCACTCCCACCTGCACATGAACATGCACCCCAGTAACGTGCACCCTGTGTATCAGGCCTGGGCTCAACATTAGAGATGTATGCAAAGAGCCTATCTCACGCCACCAGCTTAGAGACAGCTGCAAACACAAACAACATAATGGAATCAATTTTGGAAAAGAAAGGAATTTAAATTTAAAAAGTATAGGAAGGAGCCAGATGTATCTGTCTAAAGTGGTTGGGAGAGGCTTCAGACAGGAGATGACATCTGAACTGCAACTTGAGTCTGCATTTATTGGGCAGTACAAGGACGAAGAAGGCTGAAGAAAAGAGAGACAGTGTGCGCTGAGACACAGAGATATAAAATCACCAAGTACTCAGGAGCGCTGAGGACTGAAGCACAGGCTCCAAGGAGGGAGAAGCTGACACAGTGAGGAATCTCTTTTCACACTGGGTAAAAGTGACAGAGCCTTGTCAGCTTCTCTGTTGATATTCTGATGTGCACAGCTACATCTGCTGTCCTTGCCCATAGTTTTCTCCCTTAAAAAGGGAGAGAGACTTGAGAGAGACTGGTAACTGCCCAAGCTTGGAAAAGACCCGACCTTGCTCTAAGTCTCAGATTCCTTTTTTATAAGAGAAGGGGACTATCGGAGCTATGAAACTCAAGGATTCTGTAAGTATAATGCCAAAAATCATTACAGCATATTTTCATTTTTAACAATCATAGAAAGGACAATCAGTAAAGCAAGTATTTCAAATAATCTCAGCTATACAACTGTTGAGAAAACAAAATTACAGCTAATAAGGGTATTTGTTGAGCAAGTCAAAACTTCCTCAGTCTCAGTTTTTTCATCTGTAAATAAAAAAGGTGAATTTACCACTAAAGTTTCTTGTGAAGCTCAAGTAACAAAAGTAACTCACTGAATACCTGGCATGTAGTCACTGCAAAATAAATGTTGGTTTAATCTAGTTTGATGTATTTTTCATGTACATTAACATAAATATGGTATCCCTACTAGTATCAGTTAATTAAAAATATGCAAATATAATGAAATTGATTATTTTAGAAAATGGAAATTTACTATTGTCATTATAGAAAAATTGAAAGTTTTGGCTCCGAAGAAAAACACTATTATACAATAAAATACTAATTGCTGCCTTCTACTGAGACCTAAAGAAAGTTCCTCTTTCCATCTACTCCCAACTATAGGGGATTAGGAATTTACCTTTGATTTTCAAAGCATATCTGATTTCCTACAGCCATTACAGAGTCAAATAATAAAACAAATTTAGATACGTAAGTGAAGAAATAACAACTTTTACTTCAGTTCTACACTTGAATCAATAGAATCAAATTTTTTGAGATATGATCATCAAGGCAATTATGTGCTGAACTGCTAAATGAACAGTCTCCCGGGAGATATAAAATAAACCTACTGACAATGTGTTTCTAATTGCAGAGGAGATCAAGACATTACTGGTATTTTATGTTCTGCTTCACTGCCCACTAAGCAGCATATGTTTTCACAATAATGCTTTTTCCAACTAGAAGGAAACAAAGAAACCATAATTCAATTTCTAAGATGAAAAGGACACAAATATATATATGTATGTATATATATAGTGTGTGTGTGTGTGTGTATATATTTATATACATTAGACACAACTAAAACAATTCATTTAGTATTTGAAAGAGAGGTGGGAAGGGCAGGAGAAAGAAAAAAAGGGCCAAAATAATTTAAATTAATGTTTTAAAAGTGCTCTTTAGGTTCAAACAGCAAGCTAAATGAATGTCAGTTTCTATGTATTAACGATTCAGTTATCGCTAAGCCTCCAATAATAAAAACTGCCAGCCTGCCTGTCATGTGTGAGACTCTGGACTAGACAAGAGAATATGGTTTACAGTACCTGCACTAAGAATCTGCATTGTGTTAACAAGACTTCAGCCCAGAAAACCATAAGATACACTCAGCACTCTTGTGCCCTTCACCCAAGAGCTTAACACTCTTTATAAACACAGAGGTAAAGGATATGCATTTTACACATGGGCACTGATGCCGAACACAGGCTCACGTGCCCACTCAGAGAAATCAGTCTTTGTTCCCATTTTCTGATTTGATGAAAATCTGTGGGAAAGACTGCCCCCTTGTGTTCATCTCAGTACAACTGTGGCCCTGGACAGAGCTACAACTGGCTGCAGATGCCCTTTATCATGCCAGGATGGCTTCCAGAAAGGACTTAACACTCTAGACTTCTGCCCCAAATCCAGACCAGTGAAAATGAGAAAGTGCCATGGCTTCTGAGTTAGCTCAAGTCCAAGAGAGCTGTTCTAGACATCTCCTGAGGTACAGCTAAAGTGCAGGTCCTTTTATATCCAATCAGGATTAAGAATGCTTTTTTGTTTCTTCTGAGACAGAGTCTCACTCTGTGCCCTGGCTAGAGTGCTGTGGCTAAACTCTTGGGTTCAAGAGATCCTCTAATCTCAGCTCAGCCTCCTGAGTAGCCAGGACTATAAGCCCCCACATAACACCTGGCCTGTTTTTCTATTTTTAGTGGAGATGGGGATCTCACTTTTGCTGAGGATGGTCTTAAACTCCCAAGCTCAGGCAAACCACCTGCCTTAGGCTCCTATAGTGCTAGGATCTGAGGCCATAAACCACTGCACCTGACCCAATCTTTCTTTTAAGAACTCAAAATAGCCAGACACTTTTTCATGAAAATTTATTTTTTTCTGATTGGCATGAGCCACTGCACCTGGCCCAGGACCACTTTTTGAAAAAAAGCTCCTGTTGTAAGAAAACACCTCAGGAGGGATGGGATTCCTGATGTCCAATGGCCTGTGATTCTCTCACCGAAAGCAATTCACAGATAGAGAGAAAGGCAAACAAAACACTGTAAACAACAGAGCAACTAAGAAAAGGTAGAAAAGCCCAAGACACAGGCAGAGCAGAGGTGAGTAAGTTTCTACAAAACCAACTGAGAGAGAAGGAAAGTCCAGAAGAGACCATCTGATTCAAGCTTATTTTATATGGATATAGATGCAGGGCTGGAAAGTCACAGAAACGGCCAAGTTGCCAGAGGTCCCACCACTGGTAAGCCCAGTGCTGTTTTCCTGTAAGAGGATGCCTTGTTGACTAGTTTGTAGTCAGAATGGTGAAGGGACTATAAATAATTTGGAAGATTAAATTTAAGCCCCCAGTTTGAGAAACCCAACCTAGTGAGTAATATAAAACAAAATATACCATCAGTATGAAATATTAATAAATAAATGTGAGTAGTCAGGATATATTAATAAAATTAAGCAAACAAATAATAGTTTACTGCATGTAAAAAATTGAATCTTTTTTTTTCTTTTTAAGAGACTGTGGATTCTGAGGAAGTCAGGCTTATCAAAAATATCTGATATCCCTTTCTCCTTTCCTCAAACGTGTCTATCCTTAAAATCTGAAGTCCAAGGAAAGATAAAAATTCGGAAAAGACAGTGTCAATGGAGGAAGAGAAGGTCTAATTCAAACGTCAGAAACTTTAAAAATGGAACTAAAGGCCACCCAGGTATATTAGAATTACAGTAGCTTATGCCACTAAGCCTGCAGCTGGTCTCTCTAGAGAGAGATAGAGATAGAGAGATAGAGAGAGAGGTTGATTCTGAGCTTTACAAATACCCTAGACCAGTGTTTTACAACATATTTTATCTCATGAATAACCTATAGTTCAACTTCTATGGTATACTTACATTATGTTGATCCCAAAAAAAGACTAAAAAAGGAATATACTTTACTGTGCTTTTGACTTATTTCAAAAATAATTTCATCATGTTTAAAAATTTTTGTATCACATCTAAGATCCTCTCACTGCACACCAGTTGCAAATCACTGCCCTAGACTAAGAAGGCCAAGGACAGAAGTCTTTGTCTCAGGGAAGACCCCCTAGGCAAAAGTAGTTTTGGGTGCTGCCTGCTGGCTCAATCTGAGATTGCTAGACATGGGGTCCACAAATAAAGACCTTCTAATGAAAAAGCCAATGTCTTATCTTTGGCTTCTTGAACTTAACCTCTGCTTGGCCCATTAATATTCATTCTTTCCTTCTTCCTATATCTGACATTTAACCTGCTAACATCTTATTAGTATAGTAAATTCCAGGCTCTGGTCTTCCTGGTCTTCCCAGTGTTGGCATGACAACTAAGCTGATAATTAAACAATCAGGTCACAGTATGTCTCCAGTGCATCCTTGGAATGGAATATGATCTACAGTGTCTTCATTACTGTGTGTGAGTTCTAAATACAACTGTTCGTTCTTTCAACTACTATATCTGAAATAGAATTGGTAGGGCCAAAACTATAGATAGAAATGAAGAAACTGCAACAAGCTTATCAGCTCAGCTTGTAGGATGCAGCTCTGTGACAGGAGTCTACCCTCTTCTTCCCAACCAAAAGGCAAGAGGGCCTAACATTTATAGAGAAGATGGTCTCTGTGGCCTTACCTCCAAGCTTAGACCTAGAGAAGCCCCAAACTGTCTAAGATACCTTAGTCCCTCTTATACTCTACTCAAGACAATCTTAGATTTTCGTATCTTTGCAATACTTGCTGTGCGCCTTCTCCACCTCTTCCCAGAGCCTCACTGCAATCCAGATTAGTGAAGGTATAATCTGATGATTTGCTAGAAGGTGCCCCTGTGGCTTCTCTGTGGCATTTACCAAGTTTAAGAATCTCCTTCTGCCTGAAATTTTCCTTTCATAGCAGTAGGCTACACTGTCTACATTGTTCAGTTGGGAGAGACTATATACCTCATACCATTAATCATTTAAATTTTTCACTGCATCTTGCATCTTTCCCCTGTCACTACCTCTTATAATCACTTCTAGTAAATATACAAACACATACCCACACACACATTTCCTTGACTTGACTACCCCATTTTGCTCCTTTAACAGACAGATTGCAGCAAAAACTATTCCACTTATCTCTTGCTTCATCTCTTCTAATGACCTGGGCTCTACCTTGTAAGTGAATTTGAGAGTAAAAGAGTAATATTTACTCTTTGGAGACGGAGGAGAAGAAAATTCCCACCAAGTAATCCTTTGTTTTTATATAATGTCTAGACAGCCAATTTATGAGCTGCATTAATCTATTTGAAAGAACTTATGTAGTCATAGATAATTACTGCAGTCAGTGAAAATGAGAATTAACAGATAATCTTAAACTATATAATATGTACTTTATCAAACACATGCTAATGATCTGATCTGAGGGGTCAGACACAGGGCTTCTTGTTTTTCCACAATGCACTCAACAGTTTAAAAGACACAGTGATTAATACCTTGTCGCATCTATAATGTGCACCTATAGTCCATTGGCTGGAAACTGTTGCATTAAGAGTACAGATAAAAATATGATGATGAAAATACTACATATAAAATTTTAAAAATCCACATGAAGTTGTACCAAGATATTGGCCATAAATGCTTTCATTTAAAAAGAGAAACAGGCAGTGTCTGGTGGCTCACACCTGTAATCCTAGTGCTCTGGGAGACCAAGGCAGGAAGATTAGCTGAGCTCAGGAGTTTAAGACTAGCCTGACCAAAAGCAAGACGCCATTTATACCAAAGCAACAGAAAAGTTAGCTGGGTATTGTGGTGTGTACCTGTAGTCCCAGCTACTTAGGAGGCTAAGCCAGGAGGCTTGCTTAAGCCCAGGAATTTGAGGTTGCAGTGACCTATGATGATGTCACTGCTCTTTACCTGGGGCAACAGAGTAAGACTCTGTCTCAAAAAACAAAATAAGATAAGATAAAAATAAATAAATATGATGGTGGACCAGAAGGATCATTCAGCTGAGTTGTCCTAGAATAATTGAAGAAAAAGAGAGAATCCAGCCATACCACTGGGATCTTACCCAGAATAGTAGCTCAGGGAGCACAGGGAGGAAGTAATGAGCTGGATACAGTGTATGATGTGCAGTTATGGAAATCTGATGAATTAGACAAGTGATCATGACTGGCTGGGACTGGCTGGCACCCCATGGACGTCCAGGATAGGAGAAAGCCTTTCTGGAGTTTTCAGTTGTTTGGGGAAAGCTTGGAAGAGTAGGTGGACTCAAACAGTATATAGCAACCAGATTTGAATGCCTGTTGGAGTGGATGTGCCAGAGGTTTGATGGTTGGTGAGGATTTGAATGCCAGATTTGAATGCCTGTTGGAGTGGATTTGCCAGAGGTTTGATGGTTGGTGAGGCAGCCATACTAAGGTCTCCTAAGGTCTCCTGGCCAGGGGACTGCCATTGTGGGAAGGTCATGAGAAACTCTTAGTAGAGGTCTAAGATATGGCTGCCTTAATTCTACTTGCCAGGATCAGAACTCCACTCGTGGGACAGGCTGAGGGACTCCTGTACCCCAGAGGAATGAGAGTCAGGGGGCACTGTGAGACCTGCCCCTAAAAGATTCTCATGAGCTTGACAGGGTCTGAATGCTGAGGAAATAATCAGGCAATCACTAAAGGCAACTGAGTTAGGAATAAAGATCATAGAGATTGTTGGCTGTGTTCTCTGTCTCTTAAAAAAAACCACGGTGCCATCCATGTCCCAGCAAATTACTGCAACATACTATCAAGAGCAAGAACTTCTGTTTGAAACAGAGGATGCAATGAGAAGGAAAAACGAAGACAAGGAGGTGAACAAGAAGAAAGAACACATGAGGAGGAACCAACAAAAAAATTCAGGCAACATGAAAAACCAAAACAGAGGAACTCCCCCAAAGGGACCAGGAGGCAGTTACTGCAGAGGATTCCACCTATAAAGAATTAATGGATTTGACAGAAAGGGAATTGAAAATATGGATGATAAAGACAATAAAAGGAATGGACAAGAAAATGGAAAAACAGAACCAAAAGTTGGATGACAGATTCGTAGAACGTAGAAAGGATATGGTAGAGCTTAAGGAAATGAAGGAGACAATCAGGGAACGTAAAGATGACATATACAGACAAATACAGAACACACCATCACAAAGCTAAGGAATAAACATTTTTTTCTCATCAGCCCAAGGTATGTACTTCAAAACTAACCACATTCTAGGATACAGATCAAACCTCAGACAAGTTAAAACAACAGAAATTATATCTTGTATCTTCTCAGACCACACAGCAATCAAGGTAGACCACATGGCAAAAACGTTCATCCTGAATGGCGCCTGTGGCTCAATGAGTAGGCGGCTGGCCCCATATACCAAGGGTGGTAGGTTCAAACCCAGCCCCAGTCAAACTACAACAACAACAATAAAAAAAAAATAGCTGGGCACTGTGACGGGCGCCTGTAGTCCCAGCTACTCAGGAGGCTGAGGGCAAGAGAATCACCTAAGCCCAGGAGCTGGATGTTGCTGTGAGCTGTAATGCCACAGCATTCTACTGAGGGTGACAAAATGAGGCTCTGGGGCGGCACCTGTGGCTCAAAAGGCTAGGGTGCCAGCCCCATATGCCGGAGGTGGCGGGTTCAAACCCAGCCCTGGCAAAACAAACAAACAAACAAACAAAAAGTGAGGCTCTGTCTCTTAAAAAAAAAAAGTTCATCCCCACACAAAGGCTTGGAAATTAAACAACCTTATGTTGAATGATAGCTGGGTTGAGGAAGAGATAGAAGAGGAAATAGTCATGTTCCTGAAAAATAACAACAGTGAAGACACAAGTTACCAAAACCTGTGGGATACCGCAAAAGCAGTCTTAAGAGGGAAATTTATCACATTAGATGCCTACATTCAAAAAACAGAAAGAGAGCGTGATAAAACTCATGAACTGTCTTCTTATGGAATTGGAAAAAGAAGAACAATCTAATCCCAAACGCAGCAGAAGAAAAGAAATAACCAAAATTAAATCAGAGATCAATGAAATTAAAAACAAAAGATTTAGAAAAATTAACGAAACAAAAAGTTGGTTTTTCGAGAAAACAAAATCTATAAACCTTAGGCCAGATTAACTAGAAATAGCAAAGTAAAATCTCTAATAACCTCAATCAGATATGATAAAGGGGAAATAACAACAGATGCCACAGAGATACAAGAGATCATCTCTCAGTACTGTAAGAAACTCTATGCCCAGAAATTTGACAATGTGGAAGAAATGGATCATTACCCTCTCCCTAACTTAATCAAGAAGAAATAGATCTCTTGAACAGACAGATTTCAAGAACTGAGATTGAAGAAATAATAAAAAAAAACCCAACAAAAATGCCTTGATCCAGATGGCTTCACACCAGAATTCTATCAAGCCTTCAAAGAAGAGCATATACCCATACTGCAAAAATTATTCTAAAAAA
The DNA here is from genome assembly GCA_963575145.1 of Galago senegalensis. Classification (NCBI taxonomy): domain Eukaryota; kingdom Metazoa; phylum Chordata; class Mammalia; order Primates; family Galagidae; genus Galago; species Galago senegalensis. Next base: position 11,229 of record CAUYTI010123845.1, read on the forward strand.
ATGAGAAAAAAGGAATCTTCCCCAACATGTTCTATGAAGCAATCACCCTCATAACCAAAACCAAGAAAAGACCCAACTAAAAAGGAGAATTTCAGACCAATTTCACTAATGAATATAGATGCGAAAATTCTCAACAAAATCCTAGCCAATACTACAGCTGCACATTAAAAAAATTATTCATCACTATCAAGTTGGTTTCATCCCAGTGATGCAAGGCTGGTTTAACATATACAAGTCAATAAATGCAATTCACCATATCAACAGAAACAAAAACAAAGACCATATGATCCTCTCAATAGATGCAAAAAAAGCATTCAATGAAATTCAGCATCATTTTCTAATTAGAACACTTAAGAATTTAGGCATAGGTGGCACATTTTTTAATCTTATTGAAGCCATCTATGACAAACCCATAGGTAATACTATACTGAATGGAATGAGACTGAAAGCTTTTCCACTTTGAACTGGATCCAGACCTGGTTGTCCTCTATTACTAATATTCCACACATTGCTGGAAGGTCCAGCTAATACGATCAGGCAAGAGAAGGATATAAAGGAATGGGGGCAGAGGAGGTCAAACTCTTCCTCTTTGCCAATGATACGATCTTATACTTAGAGAACCCCAAAGAGTCAACCACAAGACTCCTGGAAGTGATCAAAAAATACAGCAATGTGTCAGGGTATAAAATCATTGCTCACAAATCAGTAGCCTTTGTATATCCCAGTAACAGCCAAGATGAGAAGCTAATCAAGGACACAATTCCCTTCATGGTAGTGTCAAAGAAAATGAAATACCTGGGAATACACATAACAAAAGAGGTGAAGGACTTCTACAAAGAAAATTATGAAACCCTTAGAAAATGAAATAGCAGAAGATATTAATCAACATTGAGAAAATGTATATACTACCCAAAGGAATCTACAGATTCAATGTAATCTTCATTAAAATACCATCATCATACTTTTAAAATTTGGAAAAAATAATTCTTTGTTTTCTACGGAAACAGAAGAAACCCCAGGTAGCCAAGGCAATTCTTAGTAATTAAAAACAAAGCCAGGGGTATCACCCTAACAGCCTTTTGGCTATACTACAAGGCTATAGTGATCAAAATAGTATGATATTGGCACAAAAATAGAGACACTGACATTTGGAACTGAATAGAAAACCATGGGATGAAACTAACATCTTATAGCTGTCTGATCTTTGATAAACCACGGGGAAAAAAGAGTTCCTATTCAATAAATGGTGCAGGGAGAACTGGATAGCCACATGTAAAAGATTGAAACTGGACCTATACCTCTCACCACTTAACAAAAGTTGATTCAAAATGGATAAAAGATTTAAATGTAAGGCATGAAACAATCAAAATCCTCAAAGAAAGTGCAGGGAAAATATTGGCCTGGGAAAAGACTTTATGAAGAAGACTTGCCTGGTAATTCCAACAACAACAAAAATAAAGAATTGGGACTCTTTTTATTTTTAATTAAATGGTAACTGTGTACATTAATGCACTTCTGGGGTACAGTGTGGTGTTTTCACACACAATCCGAAATACTTCCATCAAACTGGTTAACATAGCCTTCATGTCATTTGCTTAGTTATTGTGTTATAACGTTCATATTCTACTCATAGAAAGATTCACTTGTACCCTTGTAAGATAAACCACAGAAGTGAACCCTCCAATTCTCCTCCCTCCACCTATTCCTCCCTCCCCTCTCCCTCCACCCTCCCCCTATTCTTAGGTGGTTATTAGGTTATAGCTTTCATATAAAAGGTTTAAATTAATTTCATAATAGGAGTGTGTACATTGGATACTTTTTCTTCCATTCCTGTAATACTTTGCTAACTGAATTTTTTTAATAGTGGTTAAACAACTAATGCATATTTATTTTGTGCTTGTTTTAGAATTACAATTAAATGTTCTCTAGACACAGTTCAGTGAAAATTAGTATTTTTTGTGGATCCAGAGGTTGTCCACAGATAGTTTTTATTTATTTATTTATTTTTTTTTGAGACAGAACCTCAAGCTGTCCCCCTGGGTAGAGTGCCATGGCATAGCTCACAGCAACCTCCAACTCCTGGGCTCAAGCGAGTCTCTTGCCTCCGCCTCCCAAGTAGCTGGGACTACAGGCGCCCGCCACAATGCCCAGCTATTTTTTGGTTGTAGCTGTCATTGTTGTTTGGTGGGTCCGGGCTGGGGATTCGAACCCGCCACCTTAGGTGTACATGGCTGGCGCCTTAGACAGTTGAGCTATAGGCGCCGAGCCAGTCCACGGATAGTTTTTAATCTTTAATCTTCTAGATCAGTGGTTCTCAACCTTCCTAATGCCACAATGTATTTTCAAACCTGTGCTGCACATGCTTTTTTTTTTTTTTGCAGTTTTTGGACAGTGCCAGGTTTGAACCTACCACCTCTGGTATATGGGGCCAGTGCCCTGCTCCTTGAGCCACAGGTGCCGCCCTCACATGCATTTTTTTTTTTTTTTTTTTTTGCAGTTTTTGGCCAGGGCCTTGAGCTCAGGAGTTCCAGACCAGCCTGAGCTAGAGCAAGACCCCAACTCTAAAAATAGCCGGGCATTGTTGCGGGCACCTGTAGTCCTAGCTACTTGGGAGGCTGAGGCAAAGAGTTCTAGGTTGCTGTGAGCTATGAGGCCGTGGCATTCTACCAAGGGCAACAAAATAAGACTCTCGGGGTGGGGGGGTGGGGGAGAACCCTGCACAGTGCACATCTCCCTCCAGTCGGCTTTTCCCCTTTGTGTGTGAATGCAGGAGCACTGAGTGGGAGCAGGAACACCCAGTGGTGACTTTGGCTCAGCCTCTGCCTGTGGAAGGGGTTCAGGGGGCTTGAAGATGCCTTTTTAACCCTATGAACAGCCTATATGGTCCCTAAAAAGAACCTAGGAGCCTCAAGGCTTAAAGCAGAGGTGATTCCCAACTTTGTTTTGGGGAATAATAGTGGCTGCTGTATAAACATTATTTGGAGATGGAAAGGGTGCTATTAGGACTAATTAGGGCAGAGGGATGGAGTAGATGAGACTAATATGAAAGAAATTTGAGAAAAGAAGTCATAGGATTAAGTATTTGATCTATCACAAGGATCCTATGGTAATTACTTAAGTCAAACTATGCTTCCTGAAATTTTACTAGCTCTACTGTAACTTCTGATTTTTCAATAATTTTTCAGGGAAGGGACCAAATAATTCTGAGGCTCTGAAGTCCTCAAATTGCACTTTGATAAGGAGGATACATTATATTAGCAAAACCTTAAAAATCAGTTTCTGAACATGGATGTCTTCTGACAGTAAATGAGAACAGATTTGGGAGCAGTGTTCTATGGGAATAATAATGGCTTTCTCCCACAGGAGAGGCCTGCTGAAACTAGGCACTCCCTCCAGGCAGGATAGCTCGTTGTCCTCCAGAAGGCTCTAAAACTGGCTCAGAGGAGTAGGTTTCTTGGCCTGGAGAGAACAGAGTTTGTGTTTGGGAGGAGTTTACTCTTTCATGGATTACTGTTCTCTGATACCTCCTGGGCAGAGGTAGTTTCCACTTGCTTTTGATGTTATCATCACTGTGAAGGTAGAAAGTGGACAAGGTAGAATTATTTCTATATTTATCAGTTAAGACGCTGCCATTCTGAGACACTGGCAACTTGGCTAAGGTTAGGGCAGATGATAGACAGGGGAAGAGTTCAATCCCCTTCCTTTTTTGCTGACTTCTGTTCCCTGTGGCTAAAGTAGCCAGCTTCGGACACTCTTTTGGACAGAGAGGATTTTCCTGATAATAAAAGAGTATAACTGTTCTCTTATTATTGACAATATATTACCTTTATTTGTGAATTAAAGTTTTTTAGTGTGAATATATGGATTTTACCTTTAAAAATTGTTAAAATTCTGGGAGCATTTGAGTTCGAGACCAGCCTGAGCAAGAGTGCGACCTTGTCTCTACCCAAAATAGAAAAACTAGCCTAGCATTGTGGCAGGTGCCTGTAGTCCTAGCCACTTGGGAAGCTGAGGCAGAGGGATCGCCTGAGCCCATGACTTTGAGGTTGGTATGAGCTATGATGATGCCATGACACTCTACCCAGGGTGACAGGGTGGGACTCTATCTCAAAAAATAAAAGAAAAAGAAAACATTCTGGGAGCATTTGAAACCCAGAGATAAACCCAAGCTACTTTCATGGACCAGTAAGTACTGTGGAACTAGACAAAGACCTCCTGGTGCTGAATATGCCCTGCTTTCAGGACTTTGTTTTTATTTTTCTTGAACTTGTGCCCACCTCTAAGTGAGGGTCTAGGGAGGACTGGCATCTGCTCGGCAAACTTTTGAACTCTGGGACAGTCATTCTTCCCAGTGGCTCAGGCTCTGCCCTCTGTATGATCCTCTGAACCCCCCTGTTTTCAGGCTGGACACTCTCCTTGCCCTTCTCCATCTGGAGCACTCATTACGATTATAATAAAATCACTGAGTAACCATTTGTTTAATCTTTTCCCTCTACCACCAGACTATAAATCCACGCAGCATGGGGAGCATCTGTTCAGGGACGTCATTGGTTTGTGTTCTGTGTGTGTTCTCCAATGCCATTCACTGAATGAACGCATGCATGTTTAGTTTCTTGTTCATTTCAGTGAGCTCGGCTACTTTTTATTTCCCTTAAAGATCGCTTTGAAGATTATTCACGTTGATTATAGTTTTATCATCTTAGTGCCTGACCTGTGAAGTGGAGGAACCATCATGGAGTTGTTGGGAGCTTTAAATAAGATAACTGATGTAGGAGAATATTTAACATACAGTTATCTCACGTTGAGCATTGGCATCTGTGACTATTATCATACATGAGTTTATTCAACTACTTCAGCCTCACGTCAGCTGTTTATTAGAGCCCAGGTGTCTTCACACTGGACTTGTTTTGTCTTACTTATCATGGCCAAACTATTAGAGTAAGCGCCACCTGATTTGTCTTTTGTAGGCTTAAATTTAAGGCTTAAATTTACTTTCTTCTGGTTATTTTTAGAGTCAGATTACTTCATCCTGAAAAATTAGGCTTGCATAGTTGATAATCTAATGAAAACACTACAGACAAATTAGAAGAAATTATAGCTATCCCAGGACCAGATTACAAAAACCTCTAAATTCTTGTTCTACCTTAAAACTTGTTCAATCTTCACCTTCTCTGGAATTCAACCTTTTTCAGCAAATAGGCAAATAAAACTATGACCCTTGACATTTTTGATGCATATTTTGAGAAATGTAGATATACCCTTGAAAAATTTTTTTATTCTTATTGATCATCCTGGGTAACAATACTCACAGTACTCAAAGTAACGTAAGTCTATAAGGTATAAATCTTCATTATTATTTATTAGAAGTCTTTGGCCTTCTTTCTTTTTCTGTTGTGCATGAAGTTAACAAAATCAACTCTGGTAGTTTTTTTGTTTGTTTGTTTTTAATAAAGTAATCTCTATAAGAGAAAGTTTATTTTAACATGATCTCATTTTTTGAATCCAAACCATGATTTTTAAATGTATATGGGCGATAAGATGTAAGAATACATAGTTATGTGATGTGTACAGTGAAGTTCATGAGAAGGTAAGGGGATAGAAGGAAGGAAACTGTTGTTCAGTAGTTACAGTTTCGATTCTTACTGTGTTTTTTCTCTCTAGTAACCTCACAGAAATATTAGAAATTGAAAAATCTTATTAAAAAAGTTTTTTCCCAAAAGTGTTTCCTTCCTTAATGAGATTCTGTTGTGGTGCTTTCCTGTCAGTGTGCTGGGAATTTTGAAATATTCTCTGTGTCTTTCTGTGATTTTGACCTAATCTCATTTGGATTTACCAGGCTCAGCAGCTGTTGTTTTTATCGACTATTGCTAAGTCGTATTAAGGTCCGAAGTTGAAAAACCCTTTTTCCTGTGTTGGCCTATATTATTCGGAGTTTTAGAAAATTTAAACTCTATAATTTTTATTTGCTTGTAAGAAAATTTACAATAATAATAATATTAACAATATCCCAAAAGGCACTCTAGGGAGGCCGAGCCTATTTGTGTATCTTTCACAAGACAGTAAGGTTTGTGGAGTGGTGCTTTCTTAATCCATCTATCTTTTCTCTTGGAGGGAGAAGGCCTCAGTTCCTTTGTGATTTAAGGAGTGTTTGGTGTAATATAAATGATGCTTACAGTTTGATACTAATTGTCTTTTGGCAAAACAGAATACAAAGTCTCAGAGTTTGAGAATGTCCTAAAAGACCATGAACTTATTAGATAATTCTGTAGTTTTATTTGAAGAAGAAGCTGGATATTAAATTTTCCTATTACTGAATGTAATATGAATTCTTCTACATAGCTGAAAAGATCCATTGGTTTCTCTGTAATATCTTTTTTGGGGGGTCCCTCAATTTGCCTATTTGAATAATAAGGCAGTGGTTTCTGAGGTCTGGGAAGGAGACTAGGAAGCTCTTATCTTCCTCTGAGGGTTAGCATGCTGGTGTTTAATCCCATCTGACCACTATACTATCTCTCACATTCCCTGTTTTCCTGTTGGGAGCCTGAATTTATTCTCCTCACACATTCAAGATTCAAAGCAATAGATTTCCTTGTTGTCCAATGATATGGCCAATCACTTCTGCACTTACAGGTAGTAATATGGATCGACACTGTGTTTTATTAATTAAAAAACCGTGTTTCATATATAATCACATTTGATTCTGAGTTTAGCAAGAGAGAGAAGGAGAATGGCTGCGATTAGTTTCTGTTTTACAGGTAGGTTCAGGGAATTCACACAATATTCCCCAAATAGCCTGTAAACAAAAAGGCAAGGCAAAATAAAACCCCCAGGCCTTTTGTCATGGTCTCCCCACCCTGTCATCGTGTCTGCTATATCTTGTCCTGTGTCCCAGGTAAGGAATTTAATCAATATAATGTATAAAATTGTTGTACCCATTTTAATAAACTTTATGAAACCAAGTGGTTATCTTGTAGTTATTTCCCTACCTAGCAGGAATGATTGCACTGTATGTATAGTGAGAGAGGTATCCTGCTCTCCAGGCCAGTGACACAGTGAATGTCCCACTTAAGAGGTGAGCACGATAGGATAGCAATAAGACAGATGTCCCAAGGAGACATATGACTCACTGACAAATTCAGTGGAAACAGTGTAGGAGGTGAAACTGGCAGGACGAGATAGGATTTGGAAAGATGAAGGAGGGGGTGGAAGAGAAATGTTTGAGCAGAGACGTGTAGGAAGGAACTTAGGCAGTACTGAAATCATTGTGCATGAAATGATGCACCCGGGATTTGCTGCAAAACAAACCTGGGCATGAGTGTGATATCAGTTGATCACTGTTGCACCTGGGTGAAAGGCTATATGGGGGATCTTCGTAATATTATTTGTACTTACACATGCATTAGAAAATTTTCACAATAAATATTTTTAAAAGAAAAATTGTGTAGGCTAACTTATCTGGAACAGAGGATATGTTCAAAATTATAGTGATAAATGTTAGAAAGTAATCTGGGTCCATATATAGGAGGAGGAGGAACTTCATGAATGTACACTGTAGAGTCTGGGTGAGCACTTATGGACACTGGTTCATTGACTGGACTTGAGTTTTACTTGCCTGTGAGTTCAGTGTGACTGCAGTCCAGTGTGGCATCCTCATCACTGATGGCCGTAATGCCACTTTATCATCCACGTAGGCACTACAGCATGTATGTGCCATATCCAGTTCTGGAAGGCACACTTAAAAAGGGTTTTATGCAAACTGAGTTTCAGTGGTGGAATATATGAGGCACACAGGAGTCTCTTACATCTTCTCAGCACTCTTCTTTCAGGACATTCCACCAACTTAAGGTGGTTAACCTGAAATGGACATGTTTTCCCTTCCTCCAAGGCCTTCTCCTTTTTCCTTTCCTTTTTTTTTTTTTTTTTGAGACAGGGTATCACTCTGTCGTCCTGGGTACGGTGCCATGGCATCATCATAGCTCACAGCAACCTCAGTCTCCTGGGTTCAATCTCCTGGCGGGTATCTGTAGTCCTCAGCCTCCTGGGTAGCTGGGACTACAGACACTCGCCACCACACTCAGTTAATTTTACTATTTTTAGTAAAGATGGGGTCTCACTCTTGCTTAGGCTGGTCTCAAACTCCTGAGCTCAAGCAATCCACCTTCCTCAGCCTTGCAGAGTTCTAGGATTATAGGCATGAGCCACCATGCCCAGCCTCTTCTCCTACTTTTCCAACTCTTTTTTTCTTGGGGGCCTGAGAATGGGCAGTAAAAGCAAAATAAAAATATTACTATAATTCCTAGATGATAAAAAGGTACAGAATCCCTCTGGCATCTTATTTAACCTTAGACTAAGTTATATACAGAAAGTAGCATTCAGTGTAGCTTCATGAAATGACATTCTTTCTCCCCTCCTGCTTGAAAACATTTCTCTACCACTCAGTGAAAAAGAGAAGAGATAGGTCAAAGAAATTTGGGTAGTTATTAAAATTAAGGAAGTATTTATTATTTGGATAGGATTCAGGGGTACACTAGAGCTGACACACAGAATAGACTTGTGAAAACTGATGATTGTATTTCTAGGAATTTGGTAAGCTAGTTAAAAACAGAGCTGTTAAAAATTAAGTCATCCAGGGCGGCACCTGTGGCTCAAGGAGTAGGGGCCCAGCCCCATATACCGAGGGTGGTGGGTTCAAGCTCAGCCCTGGCCACAACTGCAAAAAGAAAAAAAAATTATACAAACTTAAAGTATTAAAAGTAAAAGAATTACTCAAAACTTGTACTTGCTAATTATGTTACTATAACTTGCTATAATCTATGATTTAAGGTTATTTGTGTCTAGCGTATCTGCAGGTGGACATGCTGTATAGTGATGTGGACCCATCTCTTCTCAACTTCACGTTCAGGAACATGGTGTTGGTAGTTTGCAGTTGGCCGTGGTGGGAGTATTTGTACGGGGAAGATGGCAGAGAATACACATCAGGGCGCTTTGGTTTTTTTCCTCGGTGAACCGGTTGTTAAATATCTAGCAGCAAACCACTGGGTATGATTATGATATTGTGGTTACATATTTTTAAAGACTTTTTTGTTTTAAAGATACACATTGAAATAAGACAGATACAATATGGTATCTAGAATTTGTTTCAAATAACCCCATGAGGGTGGGTGTCGGGATTGTTGTATCAGTGTGGCAGGCATGTGGGCTTCATCCTCCCATTCTTTCAGCTTTTGTGTATGTTTTAAATTTTCCATGATAAAAATTTAAAATAACAATTAAGGACTATTAGAAAGAAAATAAGTAATTGCCTACTAGATATGGATAGCAATCCAGTCTGGCACCTGTCTGTTATCCAAACTTCAATGCTATTGTTCCTTTGATAAAATCTCGTTCTCAAATTTAAGAACCCTTATTCTGTAAGCGATTCTGATCATTGAGCTCACATATCTGTTTCTTATTAAATAAAATCAAGAAATCACTACGTGCAGTTTACACCCATCAGAGCACAGGAATTGAACGTAGCCTTCTCCAGGACACTGAGAAGCCCTGACTTCATGGTGAGGGGGAAATTCATTTGTTGGACTCCAATTCTGTTTGCAAAACCAGTAGTACAAATAGAGAAAAATGAATCAAGTTATTTGCTCAGAAAGCTACTTGCGGCTAGATAACAGCTGTGTACCCTCTAGATTTATTTTCAGTCTAGCTGATTTGAGTCATTGCCCAAAAAAAGGAGTGCTGTCAAGTGAATTTTCTTCTATGCAGATGATAAGAGCCTTTCTAAATATTGCCTTGCTGATAGAATTGATGCATTTGAAAGTATTGGCCTATGAATTAAATTAGTTCCAATCCAATGACTTTAAAAGTTATAGCCTAGTTTATATATTGAGTCTATTTTGCAAAGAGTGCAGAAGCCCAACGTTTTTGAACATATATTTAGACATCAAATGGAAAAGTTGTGGCATAAATTACTTAGAATACATCTTTTTTTTCGAAAATTTGAAATTTTAATTTTTTTTTTTTTTTTTTGAGACAGTCTCACTTTTTCTTGCCCTTCATGGAATATTGTAGGATTGTAGCTCACAGCAACCTCAAACTATTAGGTTTAAGTGATCCTCTTGCTCCAGCCTCCCATCACAGTGCCCGGCTATTTTTAGACATGGTGTCTTGCTCTGGGTCAGGCTGTTCTCAATCTCCTGTGCTCAAGCAATCCATCTGCCTTGGCCTCACAGAGTGCTAGGATTATAGATGTGAGCTCCCACACCCGGCCCTGAAGTTTTAGTTTCTTTCTTTCTTTTTTTCTTTTTTTAATGGGGGGAAAGATTTTTGTTTGTTTGTTTGTTTTTTAGAGACAGAGTCTCATTTTATTGCCCTTGGTAGAGTGCCATGGCGTCACAGCTCACAGCAACCTCTAGCTCCTGGGCTTAGGCGATCCTCTTGCCTCAGCCTCCCAAGTAGCTGGGACTACAGCAATTTTTTGTTGCAGTTTGGCCGGGGCCGGGTTTGAACCTGCCACCCTTGGTATATGGGGATGGTGCCCCACTCACTGAGCCACAGGCACCGCCCAAGTTTTAGTTTCTTAATGTGAATTTGGGGTAGTGTAACAGTTTCTCTTTGGATTTGATTATGCAGTAATTCATGGAATCTAAATCGAGTTGATGAGGGAAAAAAATGATGTTGAGTAATGCATGCGTGTGGTCACTGTGATTATCCTATCAGACAGGGTAGTACGGAAATCAGTAGGTTTTATAAGGGGAACAGAGAAGGACAATAGGAACCTTGAGGGAAAAGTAGTCCATAGTATCTGTCCTGTAATTTTAAGTTATGCGAGGCTCTGGCCTATGTAGAAACACAGGCTGGGACCGTTCTCTAAGTTTAACCACATACACAAAAAACCAGTGTCAAGCTGTTGAAAACAATAGATAACAAACTGAGGTAACTAGAAGTCAAAATACCAAAAGGAAGATGAGCTGAAACAGATGCTAGAAAGAGGAGCTGTGAGGAGGGAAACCAGAAATCAGAATCGTGTGGGTGGGAGAAGAATCACCGTAACGTCTCCTCAGAAGACAGAGGTGGACACTTGGCCCTGGTTTTTCCCATGTTAATTCCTTTGTACCGGAACCTTCAATGTCCTGCAGGGTGCCACCTCTAGGTAGTCCTGAGAGAGTTTCTTGGGGGCACGTAAATAAAAGTCATAGTTCACAATTAAGGTGGAGCACAGATATTAATCATGTCAAGCGCATAAAGTGAACCATGGGATTGTGATTATTCACTCAAATACAGTACTTACTGAGCCCCTATGATCCGGCCTGGGTGGGGGGATACCTCAGTGAAACCTACACACAGGAAGAAAAGCTCTGTGCCCTGGGAGCTCATTGCCTAAGTAGATAAAAATAGAAACTAGACAAGATACGTATACAGTAAATTAAAAGGAGATAAATTCTGTCAGGAAAAACAAAATAGAAATAATTCTTCAGAATTAAATTCCCTAAATATACGTTTCTCAACTATCGAAACTAGCAAAGAAAGAGCATTGCTAATTATAAAAATATGAAACATAGGCTGGGTTCAGTGGCTCACATCTGTAATTCTAGCACTCTGGGAGGCCAAGCCAGATGGATAGCTTGAGCTCAGGAGTTTGAGACCAGCCTGAGCAAGAGGGAGGCCCATCTCTACTAAAAACAGAAAAATTAGCCAGGCATCATGGTGGGCACCTGTAATTCCAGCTACTCGGGAGGCTGAGGCAAGAGGATTGCTCAAGCCCAAGAGTTTGAGGTTGAGGTGCGGTGAGCTATGATACCATGGCACTCTACCCAGGGTGACAGAGTAAGACTTTGTCAAAAAAAAAATTATATATAATATAATTGTTATATATATATGTATATATATACACACATCTATTATATATATATAAAACATATACACCTGAAATTCTTTCATGTGTCTGTTAACCCTATTAATAGCTAAAAATATATTCACTATTTCTTTTTTTGGGGGGACAGAGCCTCAAGCTGTCCCCCTGGGTAGAGTGCTATGGCTTCACTGCTCACAGCAACCTCCAACTCCTGGGCTCAAGAGAGTCTCCTGCCTCTGCCTCCCAAGTAACTGGGACCACAGGCGCCCGCCACAACGCCGGGATATTTTTTGGTTGCAGCTGTCATTGTTGTTTGGCGGGTCCGGGCTGGGGATTCGAACCCGCCACTTTAGGTGTACGTGGCTGGCGCCTTAGCCGGTTGAGCTACAGGCGCCGAGCCTATGTTCACTATTTCTAACACCAGTGGTTTAGAGTACAAATTAAAGTTGAAGTAGCTTGGGAAAGGCAGGAGCTTTTTTACACTAAAATGAAATGAAAAAACATGCCCTTATAGGTTTTGTTGAAGAGTTGGCAGTTCATGATCAGGAGGGTATGGAGCATCTGGAAAGGGAGGCTAGAAGTTATTTAAAAACCAAACTGATTGCTTCCGATTCTGTTTACCTCCATCCAGTTGGGTAGTCAAGCAGCCGTCATTTAAAGAGGGATTTTGTAGTTGTGTATGTGGGTGCCATGTAAATTCAAACTTTATATCTTAGTGAACTCAGCTTTCTTGCTAAAAACCTGTCCCAACTTTTCATGGAAATATTCTAAAAGGAATGTATTATATGAATTTGAAGCTGCATTTCATTCTTTATTTTAAATAACTTATTTTTTCCCCCAAATCACTAAGTGCAGGTCTTTAAATCTAACAATGGCCAGAGTCTTTGGCACAAATGAAGAACCTAACAAACTCACTGGTTTTTTCTCCTCTCCCCAGGGCTGCGGTGTGTCTTTGCAGCTGCCTCCTAGACCTTACCACCGGATGGCCCACAGGTACTGCAAACTCAGCATGTTGATAACCACACTTGTTACCCTCTTCCACCGCTAGGCCTGTGGCCACAGCTGGATGGTCCCTTGTCCTTGCATCCTGGCTCGCCTTAACCTCTAGTCTGCCACCAGTCCTTCTGATGAGTCCCTGAGGACACGAGCGCCCATGCCCGGAGGCTGTTTAGCAGAGCACCTGTTGGAAAGCTCTTAAAGGTGCTGGTAGTACCTTTGCTTTCGTCCCATCTTCTCTTCCCATTCATTCACATCTTACTTAGTTCAAGCCTTCTTTCTTGTTTATCCTCTGGACGACTGCTCTGTCTGGTTTCCTCCCTATGTACATTTCCCCTTTCTAATGAGTTCTTTATGCAGCTACCAAAGTAGCAAATTCTAAATTTCTGAATTATAATCTGACGCTGACTGGATCATGCCACCTACCCCTCTTTCATAAATATCTTCGTTGGTTCCAGAACATGGTAGCCATGTCCCTATATGATCTGGACCAAGTGGACTTTTCATCTCACCTTCTTCAGCTTTCCCACTAGGTTCACTCTAGAAAGCAATACTTAGTCAAAGGTTAGCTATGACCAACCTTTAATGAAGATATAAAAGCTTTGTGATGGCTGGGCATGGTGGCTCATGCCTGTAATTCTAATACTCTGGGAGGCCAAGGCAGGTACATTTCTCAAGCTCAGGAGTTTGAGACTGGCCTGAGCAAGAGGGAGGACATTTTTAGTAGAGGGGGTCTCTACTAAAAATAGAGTATAGTGGCGTCCGCCTATACTCGCTTTGATTTGAAATGAAAGAGCAAAATTCATCAGATTGCCCATCAATATTCCATTGTATTAGAAATTAACTAGCAAAGGGCAGTGCCTGTGGCTCAGTGAGTAGGGCGCTGGCCCCATATACCAAGGATGGTGGGTTCAAACCCAGCCCCGGCCAAACTGTAACAAAAAATAACCTGGCATTGTGGTGGGCACCTGTAGTCCCAGCTACTCGGGAGGCTGAGGCAAGAGAATCACCTAAGCCCAGGAGTTAGAGGTTGCTGTGAGCTGTGTGATGCTGCCACAGCACGCTACTGAGGGCGATTAAGTGAGACTGTCTCTAAAAAAAAAAAAAAAGGAAAGAAAGAAAGAAAGAAAGAAAAAGAAACTAACTAGCACTTTACAGTGAGCTTTTCACCAACTCAACTTTATTCCCCCCCCCCCCCGCCATCTTTCCCATCTGGCAATATTTCCGGCCTTCATTCCTGGTCATTCTCACTGATGCCCCCTGTTCTGGACCCTTACTACTTTATTACTGAGCTGCAGTGGGGCCCTACCTGGCACCGGGACCTTCGTTCTCTTCCCTTCCTGCCTCTGCCCCAGCACATACCTCCCACGCCTCACTGGGTTGATTTCCTAAAATATTTCTTGTGTTCTGTTTTAGAATCTTAGTGGTTCTCTTTTGTGAATCAAGTCAAATGATACTCTTCGAATTTTCAACCCTCAGTGCCCTTGCAGCCTCATTTGTTTGCAAAGTCATTTTCCCCTGGCCTTGAAGATTTCTCCGCAGTGGGACCTGCCACCTCTTCTTGCTTCTTCACTCAAGACCTCCCTGCTCTTGCCTTCTTCCAGCTGGAAGTCCTTTTTCTGCTCTAGCTCCTGCACAACCCTACAGGCTCAGAGGCATCCCACTGTGTTGCTTTCTCCATTCCCTGAGTGTAGCTGTTACCCTCATGAGAGGGAGGGAGCTCTGGGTGGTTGGAAGTCGGTTTTAGGATCAGGCTCTTGCTCACGTGGGTCTTTAGCAACTTCTTTTTTTCCTCTCTGAGTCGGCAGCCTTATCTTAAAATCCAGTACATGATTTAAAGGACTAGTTATGAAAAAAAATGCTCCATAAACTTGAAAGCATTATACACACGTTCAGAGTTGTTCGTTTATACTGTTTAATCCTTGCTGATCTGTGATCATCTGTTTTTCCATTCCCTGTTCACTTTGTACATAGTGTATAATATTTCTCATGCTTCTTAACTTTTAGGAGTATTTTAAGGGTAGATACGCTTTCTTGTCTGACTCTTCCCACACCGTAGTAAATGCTCAACAAAGTCTCCCTGGCAAGAGAATCCACTAAATACAAGTATAAAGAGTCAAGCTCTAGAGTCTACAGTGAATGTGTGGAATTTGATGAAGTGAGGGAGGGAGTAACAGGAAGAAAAAAGGGTGCCTAAAGGAAAGGGGAGTGAGCAGGGGACTGGCCTGTTTTAATAGGGACATTTTTATGAGTCCACAGACAGGCTCTGGATAAAACTCCTAGGTGGCTTTTCAAGCTCTTAACATGATGACAGTGTAATTGGTTTATTTTCTTAGGAATGACACTGTTTGTGGCACAGAGATGGGTCTCAGTGTTTTAATTCACTAACCACATGATTTGCAGGTTTGTATACATGTGTTTTTACATGCACATCTACAGGCCGGTGGACTTGTCTGTCATTGCTTATTCATAGTCACCTCCTTTTAAGTTCCATTCTTATACCTAGCAGCATTGTGTCCACCTGGCCTGCAGGTTAGCACTCATGTTTGGACAGCGTCAAATAGGAGCCACCTTGACTACTTGGCTGGAGTTATGACTATTTAGTAACTCCTTCTTAGTTATTTAGATTGCTAGGAAATGTTCATGAAAACATTGAACTGTATGGAATATTAAACTTAAATCCCGCTTAAAATAAAAGTAAGGGCTCGGCGCCTACAGCTCAACCAGCTAAGGCGCCAGCCACGTACACCTAAGGTGGAGGGTTTGAATCCCCAGCCCGGACCCGCCAAACAACACAACCAAAAAAATAGCCGGGCATTGTGGCGGGCGCCTGTGGTCCCAGCTACTTGGGAGGCGGAGGCAGGAGACTCGCTTGAGCCCAGGAGTTGGAGGTTGCTGGGAGCTGTAATGCCATGGCACTCTACCCAGGGGGACAGCTTGAGGCTCTGTCTCAAAAAAAAAAAAAAAGTAAGAATAAAGTATAATAATCAGTACATTAAAATTCATTTTTGCGTGAATGTCTCCTAGTCCCTTCTCCCACACACAAACTCCAGAAATAAGGGAGATGGTCCTGGAGCCCAGGAATTGATGATTCTCTGTATCCTTCTGGAAGGAAAACACGAACAGTAGCAAGTTTTGTTTGTTCACACTATCCTTAGGCTAAGAATAACCATGAGGTACTTACTATGACTCTTACTGTGCCCCAGATCACTGAGTCTTACTCCAAAAGCAAACTAATTAAACAGTAAAACACAATTTCAGTTTTTAAGGAGTGTATGCTTTACAAATAAAAGGAATGCCAGTAACCATAGCAAAGCAATTAGAGAAATGGGATTTGCTTGTTACCTAAGAAGCAAAAGATACATGTTCTCCAAAGCAAGTGATTAAAGGTTGTCATTGTTTTGCATCAGAGTCGATTTACTAGCAGGAAAATGATAGCTTAACCCTGTTCTCTCCGCGGCCAGGCTGGTTGGGTGAGTGCTCACATTTCAGATGAACCAGCCTGGCTACAGGAGAAGACATTTGCATGGAAGATGGGGGAAATTGCCAAACAGCAAAATGAAGACTTATGCTTTTTAAATTCCTCTTATTTCTGCTTTAATTAAATTGATGTCTCCAAGGGAATGGATTTTTAAATGAAATTTTAACAGTGCTTCAGCCAGTTCCAAATGTATTCTTTCATCCTGCTCAGCTTTCACACTGTGATCATACTCAGTTGCACTTCCTGGTTGGTCTGCATAAGCCCATGGCCTGGGAACTATTTAAATGAAACGTTTAGGAGCGAAGACATGGCTTCATAATGGATGGAAGTATTTGGATTTGATTTAGGATTAGTCGATGTAGTCATTTTTATAGAAATAAAATTTCTGACACCTACACTTATAAATCAATTGCTTTAAAACATCTCTTAAAACAAAACTTTGGCACTGAAATGAAGTGACTTTGTGGTGAAATCATCTCTTCTGCAGAACTGTTTGATTAGGTGCCAATTGTGTAACAAATGAAATATTGCTCCATAATTAGAGTAACCGTAATTTAAATAAAGAGTAAGCATAATTTAATTATAAACAGGTTTGAATGCATAGTAATGCATTAGGCGTTATGGTGAATGTCCTAACGCCTAATGATCCTTCCAAGGATTAAGAGACCAGTATATTCTTCAGTTGATGGTCTCCCTTAGAGGGTGTTTAACATGCCTGGTGATATCTCTGGTACCCTTTTGCAGTATGTTTTAAATGACTATTCTTGTATCTTATGGAATTACACAAAATATTGACTATTGATTCTAAAAGTGGAATTTTGACTGTAAAGAATTTAATTCCATCAAGGTACTCAAGTAGCATCTAGTCTTAAAAATCACTGATCATATTTATTTCTTTTTTGAAAATGTTAGTTAAGATGTTCAGGAAAGGCCTGCTTCCTCAAAATCTAATTGCTTTGTCTAGTTGCATCATTTGACTGGCTAATTTGAAAGTTTAATTTTTTAAAAATTATTTTTCTACTTGGAATCTTAATTTTGAAGTTCATTTATGTTTTATTTCTCAAGGTACTCAGTCATATACCCTAAGATAAAATTGCTCTCGGTCTCAAACTCTCTCCAGTGAATTCTTTCTGGTGCTTTTAAATTAATTTCCCTAATATGTAATATGGCCTTAAGTATATTTTTTCATTATTCCCATGCTCAGATACCATCAGTGACTTTCTACCACTTATATTCAGTCTAAATTCCTTTCTGCTCATAAAAATATTTGACTGTTGGCTCGGCGCCTATATCTCAACCGGCTAAGGCGCCAGCCACGTACACCTAAGGTGGCGGGTTCGAATCCCCAGCCCGGACCCGCCAAACAACAATGACGGCTGCAACCAAAAAATAGCCGGGTGTTGTGGCGGGCGCCTGTGGTCCCAGCTACTTGG
>CAUYTI010123847.1:0-10731 GCA_963575145.1 Galago senegalensis
CGCCTGTGGTCCCAGCTACTTGGGAGGCGGAGGCAAGAGACTCGCTTGAGCCTAGGAGTTGGAGGTTGCTGTGAGCTGTAATGCCACAGCACTCTACCCAGGGGGACAGCTTGAGGCTCTGTCTCAAAAAAAAAAAAAAAAGGATTTCAGTCTTGGTAATTTTCTAGGATTGTATGAAAGTCAGTCGTAAAAAAATGAAAGACCCTGGATCCCCAGGGGCAATGCCATATGAGATCTGTGCTGATAACATTGTCCTTGCTTACATCCCTGGTAACAGGATTATGGTTTATGGCAAAGCTGAGCACTTGGTAGAAGTCGCTGGCAACCTAGATCTCTAGGCCACAGATCTTAATAATGGGTGCAGGGGGGCTGGGCCTGGTGGCTCATGCCTGTAATCCTAGCACTCCAGGAGACTGAGGCAGGCAGATGGCTTGAGCTCATGAGTTGGAGACCAGCCTGAGCAAAAGAGAGACCTTGTCTCTACTAAAAGTAGAAAAAATCGAGGCAAGAGGATCACTTGAGCCCAAGAGGTGGAGGTTGCTGTGAGGTATGATGCCATAGCACTTTACCCAGGGCAACAGTGTGAGATTCTCTCTCTCTCTCTCTCTCTCTCTCTCTCTCTCTATATATATATATATATATATATATATATATATAATGGGTAGAGGGGCATTTATAGAGTTCCTTTTGTAAATATGGGGCATGGATAAAAGGATCTGGGTGGGCAAGAGGATGCCCTCAGGCAAAGAGGGAACTGCTCCATCTGTAACCTCTTAGAGAGCAAGTCTTGAAACAGGGCATGGAAGCCTTGGGCATACTGGAACAAAGGCGGCTGTCTACATCTAACCCGGAGAGGGGCCAGGGATGCTGTCTGCCTCATCCTCCACTCTGGGCCATTCCACACTTAGTCTGAACAACTGTGCTACGGTCAACCTGCCTTATCCAGTCAGGATGGAACTAAAAGCAAGTCACTTAACTTCTACCATTCACCAAAAGGCCCCGACGTCTACCCACCTCCCAGTTTTGACAATGTTAATTGCTGTTGCTCCATTTTATTTATTTGTTTATTTAATTCTTTATTTAATTTTTGAGACAGAGTTTCACTTTGTTGACCTCAGTAGAGTACTGTGGCATCATAGCTCACAGTAACCTCAAACTCTTGGGCATAAATGAATCTCTTGCCTCAGCCTCCCAAGTAGCTGGGACTATAGGTACCTGCCACAACATTTGGCTATTTTTTAAGAGACAGGATCTCGCTCTGGCTCAGGATGGTCTCTAACTCCTGAGCTCAGGTGATCCACCTGCCTCAGCCTCCCAGAGTATTAGGATTACACGTGTGAGCCACTACACCAGGCCCCATTCATTTTTTAAATTTTAATTAATTTAATATTGTTACATTTTAAAATGATTATGAATTCTGTAATTGCACAAATAATACATATATAGGCATTCCATGTTGTTTAATAAAAACACACAGTACAGAT
Organism: Galago senegalensis; assembly: GCA_963575145.1. Taxonomy (NCBI): domain Eukaryota; kingdom Metazoa; phylum Chordata; class Mammalia; order Primates; family Galagidae; genus Galago; species Galago senegalensis. The sequence continues at coordinate 1,485 of CAUYTI010123847.1, forward strand.
AAAGCTTGACTCTCCTCTGATCGTTGCCATTCATTTGTTGTCACTTAACGTCTACCATTTGCAATGGTAGAGATTCGTTTATGCCCAAGAGTTTGAGGCTACTGTGAGCTATGATGCCATGTACTCTACTGAGGGTGACAAAGTGAAACTCTGTCTCAAAAATTAAATAAAGAAGTAAATAAACAAATAAAATGGAGCAACAGCAATTAACATTGTCAAAACTGGGAGGTGGGTAGACGTCAGGGCCTTTTGGTGAATGGTAGAAGTTAAGTGACTTGCCAATCCTTTTCAATCTTTTCCGTACACAGTAAATATAAACATATTTATATTTAAGGTATATTCGGTATCAGAGGGCACACATTTTGCAAGATGTTTTTTGTTTGCTCATCATGCCCTGGAGATCCTTCCCTGGAAGTAATTTCATATTTATTTCATTCTCTTTACAAACTGCCACACAGAATTTTACAGTATTATTGTGCCACACATTTTTTTATTCCTGTGCATGGAGAGTTACCTCGTTTTTCACTGGAAGGCCTTTGTTAGTGAGTCTACGTGTGTGTGGATGGGGGGGGGTGTTCCCTCTGCAAAATGATGAGATTATTTATAGGAATTTTGTCTCAATCATGTTTCTTTCTCTGGCAGGCACTTTATGTGGAGACTGGCAAGGAGAGGTAAGTTAGTTTGAGTACCTGGCCATGTACAAGGCAGAGAGACCTAATTGTAGAACTGCCCTGCCTTTAGGAAGCATGGGGCTCTTAACCTAAGAATTCAGGGAAGCAATGATGTGTAAACATCTTTAGATCCTTAGAATAAACAAAGGAGACAAAAGAATGAGATGATTCATTTCTTCCTAGGACAGATCCCAATTAAGTTAACACAGGTAAAGGCAGTTGGATCTGGAGATAAATCGTATAAGCCCTGCCCTCAAAAAGCTTACCATTTAACATAGAGGAGCAGGGAGATAAGATGCCTGAAGAAAGAAGAATGTGAGACATTCCCTAAGGGCAGCAGAGGGAAATTGCTAAGAGGGATTTTGCACAGGGAGTGATTGTTTGCAGTGATAAAACTTGCAAAGAAAAAAAGACTTTAAACTGACTTAGAAGCCAGGGGGAGAACAGATAGATGAAAGTCTGGAGAGCTGGAAAAGAGAAAGATTTCCAAAAAGAAGAAAGTGGTCTAAGTTGACACTTCTCCAGGCTGGATGTGCACCTGGGGATCTTGTTACAAAGCATTTTCCGACCCAAGATTTTGCTTTTTTCCCATTTCTACCATGCTGTTGGTCCCTGGGTCTCCCATGGAAGAGCAGAATCTACTATGGAGCAAGGAAATCCTAGACACATTCAGTGGTCTCAGGCTAGGCATGGTAGAAATTTGATTGTGATCACATTCTGGAGGGACCTGAATATCAGAATGATTTGTTTTGAGCATTTCTTACAAATTTAGCCCCCTGGAATGACTTGTTTACAGTAAAACAACAGAAATACTTATGCAGCCACTACTACCCACAGGCACTTTACTCAAGGCTGGAAATACTCTACAAGGATGGTCCAGACCGACATTTTAGCCTGCTGAGAAAGATAATGAATAATACAAACAATAAACAAGAAAATGATGTGCTGTTGGATGGTGATAAATCCCACGGAAAAAAACAGAGTGATGAAAACAAGATAGACTGGCCAGGACGGACTTCAGTTTTAGGAAGGGTGGGCAAGTTAGCTGGTTTACATAAAGATATGAGAGAGATAAAGGGGGGTTTAACCACGTGGGTGTCAGGGGAACAGCATTGCAGAGAGAAGGAACAGCCAGGGCAAAAGCCCTGAAGGTTTAAAGCTGAAGGCACTAAAACCCAGAGAGGTTAGGTAACTTATCCCGAATCTCCGACCTGGATACAAACCAAGATCAAACTCAAGTTCATGATCTTAATTTCTATTCTGCTGCCTTTCTCGGTCTAGCATCTGGCAGTCTGTGGTGTTCCTAATGAGTCTTTAGTGGTAAAATCAGCTATCACTCCTCTGTCAGGCACTGGTCACTTCCCTGTTGTACCATGGGCAGTGACTCCATTGGTCAACCCTGGCAAAAGGACTCTGCTGCATCTAGGTTCCTCCCGTGCCCCTGCCTTCTTTGTCCGCCATAGCCATAAGAGCCCCCCACTGTTTCCTACCGGGGCTTCCTCACCATCAGGCTGGGTGACTGTGAGCAGTTAGTTTACCATCCTGAACTTCAATTTCCTTATCTATAAATGAAGATACCTCACAGAGCTGCTGGGCAGATTGATGAGAAAATATGTAGAATAATAATAGCTGCTATCTTTTGACCATCTGTCATGTTCTCAGCACTGCGAGTCTCTCAGTCCTTATACTAACCATCTGAGTGCATACGTTAGTAGAGTCCCATCTTGGTGATAAAACTGAGGCTCAGAGAGAAGTGATGGGTGCAATTCATAATTAAGAAGTAAAAGACTCAGAGAGAAAACTGGGAAGGCCTAACTCCATGCACGGCCCAAGTTTCTAGCCACACGGGCCGCCTCACCGGCTCTGCATTCTGTTGTTATAATCAAACAGCTGAGAAATGCTTGGAATTCGAGCCTTCTTGGCTGTTCATGCAGAATAATATTTATTAGCTTTAGAAGTGGATTTCTTAGGGCTTCTCTTGGCCAACTTGTACCTAAGGATTTCATGCTAAGAATGGTAGCAGAGAGAGAAGAGAGCTCAGCTTCTAACAGCATAGAGACACTAAGTAAGCATTTAACAGCTAGTGGGCATTTTAACAAAGAAATAAATAAAGTGAGCCTGGAGTATGTCCCCGCCCCAGAAAGTAAGGAAGAGCTTAAAGACTGATGGAGACAGGCCCAAAGAACAGAGGCGTCATCTTAAACAAGCCCCACTGGCCTGATGTGGAAGAATTATAGTATCAAAATGAATAAGGACGGTAATGGATTATAATGTGTTGGATGAAATTCCGTGAGTTCCTACTGACTCAAAGAAAAATGAGTATATACATTGAAAAGGGGGAGGGAAAGTTTGTCTCTGTGATAGGATTCCAACTAATAAACAAAAAGGGGAATAAAGAGACAAAAACCATTTTATAGCTCTACAATAATAACTGACTTAGGCAGGATTATCAATAAAGTTTAAAAACGATGAATGAAAATTTGAAAAGAAACAGGATAGTCACATAGTTCCAAAGGATCTTCCTACATATTAATTAAGAATTGCCAAGGGGGCCTTTTCTTATCCGGACAATGGGGGCCCCTGGCTGTCTATATATTTTGCTGTATAAACCTATATTTTTTCTCTTTCTCAATAAACTTTATTTCATACTTGCAAAAAAAAAAAAAAGAAAGAAAGGATTACCAAGGGGGAAATAGTACTTCACTAGAGAGAGCTCTAGAGAATACCATCTTTAACAAGTGAGTATCCCAGCTCAGCCTCCTGTGACTCAAGCGGCTAAGTCGCCAGCCCACATACACCTGAGCTGGCAGGTTCAAATCCAGCCTGGGCCTGCCAAACAATGACTGCTACAACCAAAAAATAGCCGGGTGTTGTGGCAGGTGCCTATAGTTCCAGCTACTTGGGAGGCAAAGGCAGGAGACTCGCTTGAGCCCAGGAGTTGGAGGTTGTTGTGAGCTGTGATGTCACATCACTCTACCCAGGGTGACAGCTTGGGGTTCTGTCTCAAAAAAAAAAAAAAAGTGAGTATCCCCACAAGTAGGGCAAACTGACATCATGTGCCTCCTGATGCAATGCGCTGAAAAGAACACTACGTCACTGAGTACTCCTGCCCAGAATGCATATTCTAAATCCCTCTCAGGGAGGAGAAAAGATGAGAGGCATATTTTTAAACATTTTTAATTTTAAAAAGTATACATTGATGATGTACAACATGATTGGTGGCATATGTATACATTTTAGACGGCTATATCAAGTTAATTAACATCTGCATTACCTCACCTATTTACCTTTTTGGTACATGTGGTAAAAAATTTTGAAATCTATTCTCTTGGCAATTTTCAAGTACAGAACACATTGTTATTAACTATAGTGACACTGTTGTACAATACACCTGAACTTATTCCTCCTGGTAACTGAAAATAAAGCATGGTTGACAAAATGGTAACAATCTGGGTGGAGGGTAGACCTGGGTTAATGCTAATATTTTTGCAATTTTCTATAGAATTGAATTTGTCATAATACAAAGTTGAAAGCATAAAAATAAATTAGATGCTTATAGAGAACAACACCTAAAAGTCTGTAAAGAAGGTAGATTGTGTGTTAAGTGCTTTTACCAGAATAAAAATTTAAAAGTAAGTAAGATTATTGAACTGCTATGAAGAAAAGAAGATGGGGTAACAGAATGGAGCTGAGCTTTCCAACATGGTGGTAACTGGTGACATAATTAAAATTAAATGCAACTTAACATGTGGTTCTGCTGTCACATGTGCCACCTTGTAAGGGCTTAGTAGTCTCGTGAATGTGGCCACTGAATCAAATGGCACAGATAAAGAATATTCCCATCACTGAGAAAGTTCTGTTGGATGGTGCCAGGGAGAGTCACAGGTGTGGGAAGGGAGGAGGTGATAGACAGGGCAGCTCCCCTGAGCGAGGACCCTGGCTGCCACTGCAGGGTGAGGAACAGGCAGTCTGTGCAGGCCTGGGGCTGGGACGGAGGAGGAGCGTCTCAGGCAAACGGGACAGCAGGTGCAAACACACTGAAGCAGGAACACACCTGGAGTTTCAGAGGGACAGAAAGACCGGGATGGCTGTAAGAGAGTGACCAAGGAGGGTGTTAAAGGGTGAGGCTGGTCAGGCGGGCACAGAGCCACTTTGTACTTCCCAGGCTAGCTCGCTGAAGGGGATGAGACTTCTGCCTCGTTCTCTTTCACACTCCCTCTTGCAATGCAGCCCTCATGCTGGAAGGAAGCCCACAAGAGCAGCCCATGAGCTCTGTGGAGGGAATAGTGGCCCCAGTCTACAATGATGCCAGACTGGGCCGCTGCAGGTGACAGCCAGCAGCAAGGTAACTTGGAAGCGGATCCATCATCCTGCGGCAGAGCACCCCAGCTGTCCCATGTGGAGCAGAGACCTGCCATTCCCTCTGAGCCCTGCCTAACTTGCAAAGTACCTAACTGCGGTTGTTTTAAACCACACCAACTTGAAGCGGCATAGATACACAGCAGTAGATAAATGATACAGAGAGACACTTGCAGGAAGTCACCCAGCTAGAAAGTGGTGGGGGCAAGATTTGAATCCAGTCCCATAGCTTTCAGCGTCACTGAGAGTCTTTGCCACTCCCAACAGGGGAACCTCAGGCGAATCTCCATGCACAGGAGAGCACCCGGCACAAACTAAGATATGTGGCAGAGGCAAAGGCTACCGTTTGGATGTTACAACTCCTCAGACCCTACTCAGAAGCATAAACACACCTTCCTTTATCAATCTTTGAAATTACACTTGACACACCTGATCCAATTTGGGTCGCTTTGCAGGAGTCACCTTGAGGAGTTTGCAGAATTGCAAACCTACTGCCTCTCCCAGTTCGTTCATAGCCAAGTTTGGGGGTCAAGCCTAGAGTTTGCATTTAAAATATTTTTCAGCTGTCCTGAGATAAGATCAAAGTTCAGTAAAAGGCATATATGTATGGTGTACAATTTGATCAGTTTGACATATGTATACACTCTTGAATCCTTCTCCACAACCCAAATTACAAGCATTTCCTCGACACCAAAGCTGACTTTGTGCCCTTTGTAATCCCGCCTTCCCTCCAACTCTCAGCAGGCCACCACTGATGTGTCTTCTCACTCTATCAGCGGACACTTTCTACAGAAGCTGTATGGGAATCATATCGCACGTGTGCTTTTCTCGTCTTCTTTCACTCAGCATAATGATTTTTAGATTCATCCACATAGCTCATATATCAACAGTTCATTCCTTTTAATTGCTGATTAATATCCCAGTGTGTGAATACGCCCCAGTATCTAATCACCTGCTGATGGACATTTGGGTTGTTTCCAGTCTGGGGCTATTACAAATAAAGCTTATGTGAACATCCATGTACTTGGGTATACTTGAGAGTTGAATGAGCTACATGGCATAGAATGTTTAACTTTTTTAAAAACTGCAAAGCCATTTTTGCCGAGTAGTTTTACCTTCTTACATCCCCTAAAGGCAGTGTGTGAGAGTTCTGGTTGCCCCCCTGAGCCAGTGGTGTATTGGAGCCAGTTTGCCCCGGCTAATGGGAGCGATTGTATGCATCTCTTCCCAATTCTGGGTTCAGGAACACCTTGTTGGTAGCTTGAAATTGACCACAGTGGAAATATTTACACCATAGAAATTGGAAAATGCTACAAATCAGACTTCCTTCACCCCTATCCCACCCAGAGCTATTTGTTAATCATTTCTGAGCACACTGCTGGTTTTAGCCAGTCTAGTGAGTGTGTGGTGGTATCTCATTGCCACTGATTTTACATTCCTGTGATGACTAATGATGTTCACATCTTCTCATGTGTACGTGGATCATTTTCATATCTTATTTTAAGAGGTATTTGTTAAAATCTTTGCCCAGTTTCTCACTGGAATATTTGTCTTATTGAGTTGTCTGAGTTCTTTATATTCTTTTTTTAAAATCCTATTTAAGTTTTTTTTCTTAATGTAACTTTATTAAATCATAACTGTATACATTTATGGGGTACAATGTGATGATTTTGTAAGCAATGTGAAATGTTTAGATCAAACTAATCAACATTACCACCACCTCATTTACTTGTTTTTGTGGTAAGACATCTATAATACAGTCTTACTTGTTTTGCAGTGCACCCTTGCATTGTGTACATTAGGTGAGATCCGGCTAAATACCCTCCTTCCTCTCCCCTCTCCCTCCTCTCCTCTCTTTCTTTCTGGACTATCTTTGTGTTTCATCATTTGTATGAATGTGTAAGTGTTTATATATTAGTATATTAGTTTCTTTTTTTTTTTTTTTTTGAGACAGAGCCCCAAGCTGTCCCCCTGGGTAGAGTGCTATGGCATTACAGCTCACAGCAACCTCCAACTCCTGGGCTCTAGCGAGTCTCCTGCCTCCACCTCCCAAGTAGGGAGGATCACAGGCGCCCGCCACAACGCCCGGCTATTTTTTGGTTGCAGCTGTCATTGTTGTTTGGCAGGCCCGGGCTGGGGATTCGAACCCACGACCTTAGGTGTATGTGGCTGGCGCCTTAGCCGGTTGAGCTATAGGCGCGGAGCCTATATATTAGTTTCATAATAGCATTGAGTACATTGCATACTTTGTTTTCCATTCTTGAGACATTTTACAAAGAAGAATAAGTTCCAGCTCCATCCAGGTAAACATAAAAGATTTAAAGTCTCCGTCATTTATGGCTGCATAGTATTCCATGGTGTACACATACCACAATTTGTTTAATAGGCTGCTTACACAACTTGGCTATTGTGAATTGGGTGGCAATAAACATTCTAGTGCAAATGTCTTTGTTGTAAAATGATTTTTGTTCATTTGGGTAGATACCTAGTGATGACATTGCAGGATCAAACAGTAGGTCAACTTCTAGTTCCTTGAGAATTCTCCATACTTCTTTCCAAACAGGCTGTATTAGTTTGCAGTTCCATCAGCAGTGTAGAAATGTTCCTTTCTCTCCACATCCACTCTAACATATGCAGTTTGGGGATCTTATGATATGGGCTAATCTTACTGGAGTTAGGTGATAGCTCAAAATGGTATTGATTTGCATTTCTCTGATGATTAAAGATGATGAGCATTTTTTTTTTGGCAGTTTTTGGCTGGGGCTGGGTTTGAACCCACCACCTCCGGTATATGGGGCTGGCACCCTAATCCTTGAGCCAAAGGCACCGCCTGATGATGAGCATTTTTTCATGTTGTTGTAGTCCATGTGCCTGTCATCTTCAGTGAAGTTTCTGTTCAAGTCTCTTGCCCACAAAGAAATAAGATTGTCTGGTCTTTTCTTATTGATTAGTTTGAGTTCTCTGTGGATTCTAGTTATTAGACCTTTGTCAGAAACATAACCTGAAAAAATATTTTCCCATTCTGAAGGCTGTCTGTGTGCTTTGCTTGTTGTGCCCTTAGCTGTGTGGAAGCTTTTAAACTTGATGAGATCCCAGTAATATATTTTTGGTGTTGCTTCAATTGCCAGAGGGGTTCTCCTCATAAAATATTTTCCCAGGCCAATATCTTCAAGCATTTTCCCTGCACTCTCTTCTAGTATTTTTGTAGTTTCATGTCTTAAGTCTAAATCTTTCATCCAGTGAGAATCAATTTTTGTTAGTGGTGAAATACTTTGGCTGGGTGTGGTGGCTCATGCCTATAATCCCAGCATCTCAGGAGACTGAAGCAAGAGGATCCTTTGAGTTTGAGACCAGCCTAGGCTCACAGTGAGACTGTCTCTGAGAAGAAAAAAGTGAAAAAAATTAGCTGGATGTGACGGCACATACCTGCGGTCCCAGCTACTTGTGAGCTGTGGTTGTCACTGCACTCCAGCCTGGGTGACAGAGCGAGACCCTATCTAAAAATTTTTTTTAAAAAAAGCCTTTTACTGACACATATGTTACAAATGTTGCTTCCCCATCTGTGGCTTACCTTTTCACTTTTTAATGATGTCCTTTAAAGAAAGAAAGGGTCTTATTTTAATTGCAGTTTATCACTTTTCCTTTTTGTGATTTGTGCATGCTTGCTGTGTTCTTTTACCTACCCAAGGGCTGCAAAAATATCTCCTGTGGTTTCTGTCATAGGTTTTATAGTTTTAAGCTTTCCTTTTGGGTCTATTCTCCATTTTGAGTCAACTTTTATGTACAGCATGTGTTATGTCAAGTATCAATTTCACTTTTTTCTTGTATCTGGCAAGTCCTTTGTTGAAAAACTTCTCTCTTCTCAGAGATTTGTCTTGGATCCTATGTCAAAACGATTGACCAAATAGAAGTGGGTCCATTTATGGACTCTCTAATCTGCTCCATTCATTCTTATGTTTACATTTTCACTAATACCAAACTATCTTGATGGCTATAGCTTTATAGTAAGTTTTGAAAGAAGGTAGGGTAGGCTCGGCGCCTATAGCTCAACCAGCTAAGGCACCAGCCACGTACACCTAAGGTGGCGGGTTCGAATCCCCAGCCCAGACCCGCCAAACAACAATGACGGCTGCAACCAAAAAATAGCCGGGCGTTCTGGCAGGCGCTTGTGGTCCCAGCTACTTGGGAGGCGGAGGCAGGAGACTCGCTTGAGACCA